>JARFXV010000393.1:600000-905000 GCA_031761425.1 Cosmopolites sordidus | reverse complement strand
ATAGCACCATGATCCTCTGAAAGGGCTATTTTTAGGTATAAAATCTCTTCATCATCGATGCAGCAAATATACATACACATAGATTTAAACAATATACAAATTTAAAATATTGTTCTGAATTAAAATTTAAATTGCGTGAACTTATTTACAGAGGTCATTTAGATGTTATTTTTAAATTATTGATTATTTTGTTTGGTCTCAAATATATTTTTTGTTTAATTAATTAAAAAACGATATATAGACATGAAACTAATTACTACGGATATGAAATGTTATTATAGCATTTAAAGAGGGCTTAAAAAACTAAATATCTAGAGATATAGTATCATTGTTAACCGTTTTAAATAAATATATAAATCTGTTTTATTTAATCAAAAAATGTCACAAACATACCGATTATAAAGTATTTGACCGGTTACCTTTGATAATACCTTTTCTTGTTTATTAAAACTATTTTTAGAATATGTCAAGTGATTGGGCCACCTCTAAGGATAAAAAATATTGAACACTTTTATAAAAAATGTATTTTGTTTTTAAAATGTACAAAAATTACACATTGATGAATGAAGCATAAGTTTGCTAAAGTTTTTGCAAACTGCTTTTTTTGCTTTAAATATATTATTTACAGGGTGTCCCAATAGTGCGATTTCGGTTGATATCTTGATAATGGATGGAGATAAAGAAAAAGCTTTAAGATAAGCTTAAAGAAGAGTTGTACAACTAAATAGGCTGCATAAATTAAAATTAAGTTTATTTATACAGGGTGTCTCACAAAGTCGTAGCGGTGTATAGTTTTGTTTTTTCTTATTAAACACCGTAAATGTTCATTCATTTTTGCATTCTGTTATTGATTCCAAAGATATTTCGTAAAACATATCCTATATGTAAATATGGAATATATCCTATATATTTCTAAGACAAAATACTTTTATTCTTCTTAAACATGTCCTATACTTATCTGTCATAATTTGCTGGATTTGTAAATTTTTATTTTTAATATTTCTTTTTTAATAGAATTCACCTTAGATGTTTTAGTAATAACGTCAAAATTCAATTTAAATGGCAAATGCTGTCCTAGTATGGCTTTTAAACAATGTTTATATAATACAGACAAAAGAGTGTACTTATTTCATAATTAAATAAAAAAATATTTGTATGATCTATTATTTTGCACTTAATGCACGCAGATAGCCTAGATGCCCTAGACAATCATGGCGTAGAAACAAGTGAACTAAACGATCAATTATTTGGACTTTATAAACTGTCAAATTGCCTAGTACAGTGTTACTAGAAAGTACTACTTACGGTGTTACAACAGAAATTAGAACGAAAATGAAATTTTCTACAGAGGAATTGATAAACATGATCAACCTTTTGGGTGCAAGAGATCAAACATTTTTAGCAAGTAAATACCGAACGTCATCTTAATGCATTATCGTTTATACGACTAAAAGAGCAATTTGAAAGAATTGGATTTGTCGACTACAATAAATTTGGAAAGGCAGAAAAGAGCTATGAGTGAAGAAAACGAATATTTAGTTCTTCAAACTGTAATTAAAATCCGCATATTTCATGCAGGCAGATAGGAAACGAGGTAGGCGTTAAAAATGCACAGTGAACATAATAACTAGGAAAAATAAATTTTATCCGTATCATATACAATTGGTTCAAGAACTAAATCAAAATGATTTCAATCGAATTTTGTAACTGGGCAATAAAAAAGAAATAAAGAAAGGATCTAAAGGCCTAATCTAATGAGGCAAATTTCCACAAAAATGGGTACCTCAACATAACTTCCACTGTTACAGCAGTGAAAATCCAAGATTCATTATCCCTTTAGATCATCAGTATAGATGGTCACTTAACGTGTGGAGTGGTATTATCGGAGATCGCCTCCTAGGGCCATATTTTTTTGAAAATGGAGTTAATGGTGATAGTTTTCTCAATTTTCGCAAAATAATTTTGAAGAATGGATTAAAAAATTGCCTATAACTGTAACGAGATGAATGTGATTACATTTTTTTTCTTTGTTTGGGTTTTTCACCAAGATCAAAACTCAAAAAATATCAAAAATATCTGTTCTTATGTAAATAAAAAATCACTGGGTAAAAAGCAAAAAACCAAACGGAAACAAATTTCTCAGTGACTCTTTTCCCTAATAAATTTGCCTAACGAACAAAATGTTAAAAAATATAAAAATGTTCTAAAATAAAAACAAACTTTTGAACGTTAACGTTTCGGGAGGTATTCTCCTCCCGTTTTCAAATTAATATATATTACATAATAAATTACTTGAATTTTACCAAGCATGTGAGCATTGATGTGCATTTTAGCAAGCAGGTGATGTAATATTTGCATACGACTTATGAAAATAAACGGATTGGTAGGGGGGGTCCTGTACATTGGCCAGTCAAAGGATTTTACAAAAGTCACCGGATTTAACAAAATTAGATTTTTTCTTATGAGATTTTGTTAAATAACAAGTTTATCAAATGTTATCAACAACAATAGAGGACATGCAAATTAGAATAAGAAATGTTTTTATGAATATTAATAAGGCAATGCGCATTACAGTCAATAGTTCTTTTGAACATGCGCTTAGAGTTTGAATTATAAAAAATAATAGGTCTATTGAACATTTAATTAAATGATTGTAATGACTTCTTCTTTATAAATGTTTGTACTTAAACTATTTAAATACTAAATATTTATGACGTTTTGTTTACTATAACAATAAATTTTGTTACTCTATAATAATTGTTTTATAATCAAATATTAAAATCGTGATCACCTAAATTCTTAATATATCATGAACTTATCATGAATTTATTAATTAGTTTAATGATAACATAAAGCTAGAGGTACATTCCATTAAAAACGAATTATTAAAAAAAAGCTAAAATCTCTAAGGAAATTATGACAGGTAGGTATAGGGCATGTTTAGAAAGAATAGAAGTATTTTGTCTTAGGAATATTGTAAAATAAAAAAATATTAGACATTCAATTAAAAAAAATTGAGATATGTTTTGATTTTTTTTATTTATCTCAGTTATCCTGGACACCCCGTATAACGTAGACACATTATATTTACATTAAAAGCTAAATCATAGTTTTTCTAATATTCCTACCAGAAATGATAATCTTACATCAAAAAATGAATAAGAAAAGCAAAACTGTAAAATATAGTCTGGAACTCCGATATTTTTACAAAATGGTAGATAACGGTAAAACCATTGGGTTTAGGTTTCACGAAATATGTTTGTTTAAAATCGATAGAATGATAAAATAGATGAACATATAGCCTGTTCAATAAGAAAAAAAACTATACCCGGCTTTGGTTTTGTAAGGCACCGTGTATAAATAAAGTTAATTTTAAATTATGCAGCCTATCTTTCAATCTAATTCTAAAACTGCACTATATTTAACTAATATGACAATCGTACGTAATGAAGTGTGTAAAATTATGAACAGTGACGTTAACCAAGCGTTTCATTATGAGTTCAAGAAAACCATGAGGCGGGATAAAGGAACTGTCTCGTTGAGTCAACTTTTAAATGGTCAAGAATGAATTCAGTTACTTTCCAAGGATGTGGCTCGAATAAGATATATGGATGTTTATGCGATTTTCGATTTAGAAAAATTAAAATTAAAAAAAATTGTTAAGAACTTAAATGGTAAATTCCAAACCAAGACGAAAACAAAGATTAATTATCACTTTTGGATGTTTTAGTTAATAGGAATAATAACAATAGGTTTTATTTTCATATTTTTTTGAAAAAACACCACCACTTCCAAATATATACTACCAGTTTTGAGATACATAACGATTCAAATCGTAGGTTCCATAATAAAGTTGTAAATTACTTGATTAATTTTCGTTTAAACCAACGTAGTTATAACAAAGAATTAAAATTGATAATGGAGATGGTCGATGTGAATGGTTATAATAAGAACATTGTAGATAGATTAATTAGAAAACATAAGTTTAGAAAAGAATTTTCGACTTTTCAAAAGGAAAATAACAAAAACAAATTCTTGGTAATACTGTTTTATGCCGAATTAACAAGAGGGCTACATAAGATGTTGACAAAAGTGATGGTGGTATTTTTGAAAAATTAATTGTCACTATTATGATCGAAAGTATGTTGAGCAAACTAAAAGATCCATATTAACAGATATAAAGAACATATTGTCCATATTTGATACAGAAGAAATATGATATCTTATGTTGTCCAACATGCAGTCAACAATATATGGCCATAACGTAAATATTAGTAACTTGTTAAAAGTGTGAATAATAATTGGGTTTTACATACATATGAGATCATTCTAATAACGAAATGGTAAAAACTGGGATAAGGAACCTATTCCATAAAGACAACTTATTGAATTATTCATATAACGCCTGGTTAACTTCACAGTTCACCATTGTTACGCTTTTCATTAGATACGGTTGTCATATAAATAGACAATAGTTTTAGAATTAAATTTTATTCATGTCCTGATGATGTTAACATAATTAGCTAAACACGCGTCGACAAAACTTTTTAAATTTAGTTTTTCGCACCAAAAGTTCCAGTAGAATAAATATATTCATGGTTATATAACATCCTAGAAAAATGTATGATAAAAAATGAATCACATAATCTAACAATTTGCAAGCATAGTAGTTGTCGAAATAAAATTTCTCTTTGCATAGAAATTTTAAAGATATAAATATATTTTCTGCGAAATAATTATGTAACATAATTATGCTTGAATTCAAAAATTTTCAAGTCGAAATATATACTGCTTAAAAATATGAATATTAAATATTTGACTATATTTTCACAATAACCTACTTTTATTTTTATTTTTATAATTATTCGTAATTCTAAACGTATTATATGAGCAAAATAGTTAAAGAGCACTTTACATTAAATGAACTAAAATACGCGATCCCCAACCTATAACTAACGTAGAACAAGTAAAGAGAAACTTGATGCAGTCATGAATTAATGACAATAGGAAATCATTTAAATGTTTCTAACCTACTTTAAAACCAGAGAAACTAGAAAAATATACATATTTTTTCTAATTTATTTCATAGATTTCCAAAGTGGTCTACATCAACCCCCAGGAGACGACTCCGAAGTGGATGGGGTCCATGTCAGCGAAAACAAAAATTGGGGGTGCATGAGATGTAAATAATGGGCAATAAATTTAAGCAAGTCGTGACCAAAATTATTTTGTGGATTATTCCATAAATGGAATAATCCACATAACACAGATAGTACCTATGTACTTACATAATACTTTCTTATAATAAACATGGAAATTACCCATGAAGTAAATATTTTTAAAACATAAATGTTTATGGAACATGATAAAGATATGGAGCTAGATTCAGGGAACTTCATGACACCATGCTTCAATTAAGGGAAAATTGGAGATCGGTAATGGGATGAAAATCATTCTCCGTCGACGAGTCAAACCAGCAACTTAATCTCTTTGAATTTTAATTAAAGCTAATTGCTAGAATATTTTTTTGCGTTCAATCAACCTATTTCGTTTTACTTTACTTCGTTATCAAACTGTTTAAAAATTATTATAAATTCCGTAGTACAAAATAATTTTATTTACTATACCCAATTACATATTAATTAGATATATTTCATAAAATTGTGTAAGTAGACTATTCGCTTTGTGGTCGCAACTTGTGAAAACTTACACATTTGATACCTGTATATATTGGGCGTGTACGCGCAGTAGCAACGCTTGTCCAGAGTTGTACCAAAGTTTTGTAAGGACAGCGCAGACTTGCACCAATTGTACTTGCACGTGCTTGTTTAATTAATCGATTATAAATACGAATGTCAGAGACAAACACTGTCTTTTTTAAAAATGTACTTACAAATTGAAGTCAATCATTGTTATCTTATTTGAGAGTGCCGAAAAATAGTAAGTAAATTATTTTTTATATAAAAATCTGAGAACCCTGATAAATATAATACTATGATAAAACATCTAGCAATATCTCACAAAATCTGGAAAACCACATACTACCGCGGAACAATTCATTTTACCGGCCATTGAAAAAGTTTTAAAAACTGTTCTACACAAACCTGCATATAATATAATCAAAAATATTCCTTTGGGCAATAACACAATTCAAAGACGTATTGATGAAATGAGTTATGATATTGAAAGTTTCCTATGTAATTATGTGCAAATGTCCCATTAATCTGCAGATAATTCTATAACATATGCAATCCCAACAAGACAGGAATATGGCTCTCTGTTGCTATATGCTTCTTATTTACGCAGAAGCTGCTGCCAAACATATTAAAAATACATCAGGACTCTTTCAACGTGTTCGGTAAAATAGGTTTAAAAAGTGCCAGGCTTGCATAGACTCAAATGGTAGACATTTTAAACAACTAATTTTATAAAAACATTTCATCATGTTTCTTTATGTCATGTGAATCATTTAAAAATTATTATGGTATAAAACATTAGTACTAATAATTTCAACTTTGACATTTATTTAACGATAATAATGTACAAATCAAATTTCAAACAAATCAAACAAAAATCAAATTTATACTAAAACGTGTGAGTTAAATGGTTACAAAAATATTACATTTTATTTTCAAATAATGTCTTATGAGGCCAATGAAACAAAAACTGAAATTGGTTACGTCACCAATTGCTGAAACAGTTTGGACCTGTTTTTCGATGTTTCCTGACTCTCATCGGCCGTGCAGTTTTAAACATGTATGTTAATTTAGCTTCATCCTTATGAAGTTCGCACTTTGTCACTCACATTTTCTGTATAATAATGTTTTTAGTTAATCCTTAATCTAATTTTTTACATTCTTCCGCCCCCTTCCTTCTTTCTTTACTTTTGTTACTCAAATATGTTTTGATGATGTTGCCCAGAATAACCTTGCTAAGTGCCCCCACCATCCTAACTGGTTTTCTCAATGATCTTATTCTTAAAAAGTCAATATCCCATATCCTCAACATATTTTTTTTGTCTGTCTAATTCCTGGGTTTAGCTCTATACAACAAAACAGGAACAAATATTGTCTTGTACACCTTTACTGTAGTCTTCCTGCTAAATTCGTTTCTATCTAACAACTTTTAATTGCTTATCCTCTAACACCTTTTAACATATTTTGCCAGTAGCGCGTTGTAGCTATATCCCTCTGTAATTTTCACAATTTAATAAATTACCCTCCTAATTTCTTTTTCTGGATTTTGCCTGCCCCAAGACTATTCAATCAAACCATTGTAATCAACCCCTGCTGGTTCTCTACTTTTTAACTTGATATTACTTTCTTATGATCATCTTCAGAAATGTCCCCATTTATTCCATTATAATCAGAACATATATCTTCACCCTTTTTCACATTATTTAAAATAGTTTTTGATATCATGAATTTCACCTGCTATCCCAGTTTATAACTTATACATTACGTCCTCAATTTTTTTTCAAGGATGCATATATCTCAAGGAATATCTCTCAATCTCTCTGCCTCCATAAAAATGGCCAATTTCGTGGAGTCTTAATTGATCAATGGATGACATTACAGCTATAATTTTTGAGAATAAAGAAATACTACCTAGAATATAAACTGAAAGTTTATGAAGCAATAAAGAAAAGAGAAAAAACTGAAACGAGGCGTGTTGTTTCACAAAAATTCCCAACTTTCCTCATTGATTTCCTTTATTTCCACATTGATTTTGTCCTCATATCCATATGTGCTTTTTCATCGGTTGTATTAAATAATTAGTAAAAGTACCGAGTCCATCGCTCTTAGCATCCGCATCTCTTTCCATTCCCATTAATAGTATTCCTTGTTTATCATCTAGAATGACGTTTAATAGATACATTTAATAGACGTTTCAGAACTTTCTGAAAGATGGGGTTTTCTGTGATATCAATATTTGAAGCACAAACGGCTCTTGGTTGGATATTATACATTTAACATATTATTTGATCAATTCTTCTATTGGAACCTTTGGTGTGAAACACTAAACTTGAAGAGATTTACCACTAAACACCAAAACTTTTTTGAACTGCTCAACGCACGTTTCGCTAACCATCTTAGCATCATCAGGATTTAATCTATTAAATCATCTCCTGATGATGCTAACATGGTTAGCGAAACGTGCGTCGAGCAGTTCAAAAAAGTGTTTTGGCGTTTAGTGGTAATTCTCTTCAAGTTTAATATTGTTTGATATTTAATAATGACAGTTTTACTCAGCACTTTATTCCATCGGAATTCAGGATGCGATCTACTTACAACACACGTAAAATCTTTCAATTATAAACACATGTCGTTAAACCTATAATGCTCCATTTTCGTCGCAGAGCAACTGCAAGAAGTTAAGCTAAGCTAAGTAGATCGAAAATAATAGATAATTAAAATTAACCACAAATTGCCAGGTATAAGTCGAAAAAAAAATATTTTTTTTTACATTTAGTAAACGTTAGTTAATATTCTTTTCATGACACATCAATCAAATGCAAACATATAGCACTTGCTTAATACCACAATTTTGAACATAATTGAAAAGATATGTTACGATTTATCTTCTCCCTTCCATTTATTCACACACCTCTCTCCCCAATAATTCGCCATTCATGCTGCTTCGGCTTTTCGACTATTTCACCGTGATATCAGCACGTCCGCGACAGCAACAGGTACGCGATCGTTACTATTCCCGCCACAGATCCACAGGTGACGTCAGAACGTCAGGCATCCCGACGCCCCGCATCTTATATAGTACCTTACGAATTCTTCATTAGCCAAATCGTCGCATTCAGTAACCATATCATTAAATTCGTGTTTCTATTGTTAACGTAAATAAAAAGTTCAATATTTTAGACGAACTTTTTTAATTTCTTTTATATTATTATTCGGTTCGTACATACAAAAACACTTTCAAACTATACCTTGATTTATTTATTTGGTGGTGGTGATTAGTTTGGTGCCTTAGGAATTATTTTTGTGATTAAGAATAATTGGATAATTTAGGTAAGTTAATCTTTATTGATATATATATATATATATATATATATATATATATATATATATATATATATATATATATATATATATATATATATATATATATATATATATATGGATCATAGGATAAGATAATATTTTAAAACACATTTTATAAATATCAAAATCTTTATAAAAAATTTAATTGTGAAAACTATTTATAGTAAATAGAGTCATTAAAAATTATTTAATAAATGTGATAACATGAATAACTTAGTAGAAACATGTTTTATAATGTTAATAATATTTCCTTCTTTTTCATGTAACACCAAAATTTTATTAAAATACTGTAAAGGGACATCCCATCATAAAGATAATTTTTTACAAAAAATAATCAATTCCCTGTTGTTAGAAGATTCGGAACTGAGCTACAGCCAAGAAAAATTCCTCGTTCAAGCAATACTTCTAAAAAATGACTACATCTTTATTTAGTTTTTCTGATGGTGATGGGTACTGTGGCTTTAAAGAATAGAGGAACTGTCTATATTAACGGTGTTCAACAACTTACCAAATAGTTTACCAAAAACCATTAATATATTTTGTCGCATGAATAGAAATCCGCGTATCTTACTCCATCCTGATAATGCACTACACCCCCAGCCCCCCCCCCCCCTCCCTAATTGTTTAAGCGAACTATACAGTCTCTAAAATCGTTATATATGAGTGGCACAAATGTGGTAAAATTTAATTGTATAATATTTGAATTAATTTTCATAATACAACATTTTGTATATAATAATACAATCTATAAATAACTTATGTGAGTTATTTTTTTTATCATTTTAAGAAATTAATAAATGGATAATATATAAATTGTTAAGCAGACTAAATATATATGAATATATTTAGAACATAGTTAAAAATGTAAATGAAAAATAATGCATTTCCAAAAAATTAAAATCACATAATTTTTAACATTAATATATGAATTATATATTGTGCTGGATGTAAGGAGTTTTGTATACACAAATAAAAGCTAATTTTGTGAAAGTAAATAATTTGATTATTATAAATGAGAAAATTCTTCCAATCTAACCTAAAATAATATACTAGGTCTGTAAATATAAAACCGGAATTTGTCCATAGATGGCCCTAGCTGTCAATGTAGTTACCGTCAAACCGCATCATTGGCGCCATTTTCTTGTTGATATCTGACAAAGATTTTCAACTCACAACAATGCAAGTCTCATACAATAGCATCGTTTATAATAGAGTTGAGCATGTCGAATTTTGTCCCTGGAAACTACGATGTGCGGACAGAATTGCTTTTCTGTTACGAAGAAAACTGCTACAGAATCGCATCGAATGTTTGTCGAAGCTTGCGGTGAGCATGCTCTTGGTAAGTTACAGTACTTTGAGTGGTTTAAAAAATTCATAAGTGGCAATTTTGACGCAAGAAACGAAAAACGTGGAAGACCACCGAAACAGTTTGAAGATAGCGAATTGGAAGCATTGTTGGATGAGGATGACGTGCAAATAAAACAACAACTCGCGGATCAATTAAATGTGGCACGAGCGGCCGTCTCTATACATTTGAAAACCATGGGAAAGATCCTGAAGATGGGAAAATAAGTTCCACATGAAGTGAATGAAAGAGAGCAGAAAAACCGAAAGACTATTTGTGGAATACTGTTCGCCAGGTAGAAAGGAAAGTCATTTCTCCATCGAATTGTGACTGATGATGAAAAGTGGATATATTTTGACAATTCTAATCGTAAAAAATCACGGATAACTCCAGGAGAACCATCGACATCGACTGCAAGGCCAAATCAATCTCTGTGTTTGGTGGGTCAGAAGGGTCTATCTGCTATGAACTACTAAAACCTGACGAAACCGTTTATACTGTACGCTACCGACAATAAATGATCAATTAAGCTTTGCGTGAAAAATTACAACACTAAGTGACTTTGCTTCATGATAATGCACCATCACCCACAGCAAAACTCGCCAAGGAAACGATTGAGGCGTTTAATTGGGAAATACTTTCGCATGCAGCTTCCTCACCAGACTTGGCTCCATCCGATTACTACTTATTTGCAATGGGACACTCACTTGCTGAGCAGAGCTTCACTTCTTTCGAAAATTGCTCGATGGCTGGTTTGTATCAAAAGAGCAACAGCTTTCTTGGCGTGGCATTCAAAAATTGTGGTGTGAAAAATACTTTGCATAAAATATTTATTTTATAAATATATAAAATAAAATTTATATTTTTTATCATTTTCATACAATAAACGTGTATTTTATACACAAAATTTCCAGATACCTGGTATATTCATAAATAATTCAATAAAAAAATCATTAAACCCATAGCTCATCGTAGTAAAAATATTAATGTCATTTTTGCGGATTTTCTTTTTTTAGGATGTAAGCTATATACTGGTAAAAATATATGTTAAGCAATTTTGGACGACACTTTAATAAAATGTATACCTGACAAGTATATATTGTCACAATTTAAAACTTTTATTATTAAAATATTTGATTAATTATTTCTATATGGGATATTAACATCCCCTGCAAATTAGACAGAAAAAATGTCTTTAGTTAAGAATACATGTAGATATAAAAATATAAAAGAAATAGAATAAATTCGATATAAAGATCAAAAAGAAACTGAATGTTAGCACTAGGATGACATAAAAATATACTAAATTAAAAAATTAGATTTGTGGTCTTTTGTAAAAACTAATTTATGTGTACCTGTTTTTTATTGATGTGTTAGTACTAGGAAAAAATAAATTAGCAATAAACTACATCTTGATGTGAATAAAATTTTTAGCATTTAAGTAAATTTGCAAATACAGAAACAAAATATTGACGTTACTTATACTTACTAATTCCTTTATTATAAAAATAATGTATCAAGTTTGGTCCACTAAAATCAAACTCAGCTGGCAATAAATATTTCTTCAGTATAATTACTGTGTCTCTCGAAAATTGCATTCATTTTTGATTTAAAATAAAATTATATGATCAAAAGCATTACAAGTGAAAACGAAATTATTTGCAAAAAATGATTTAATAATGCCACTAATCAAACAGGTGAAACTTATATACCGTTATTTCTACAGATAGCAAGTATATTTTTTTAGAAAATATGATTCATAGAATACGCAATATTAAACAAATGTGTTCTGGACTTCCTTATATATGCGTAAATTAATTCGGTAGCAATTTAAAAAAAAATTAATTCAGAAGAAAAAACAAAGGCTGGTTTAATATTCAAAATGATCTCCGTTAATTTCATTAACTTTACTTTACCTTTTGAACAATAGATATTTGTTTTTTTGATGAACTTTGTTTTTTATTTGAATACTATGATCAAAAAGTATTGTGGCTTTTTAATTTAAAACAAAACTATTTTTATTTATTCATCCAAATTTATTTTGTATCCTTCAAAGTAATCCCCTCTCACCGCAATAGACTTATTCCAACATTTTTTCTAGACCTCGAAACAATTTTTATACTAGAGTTCTAACTCTTGATGGCTTCTATCGCCTCAAAATGGCATCCACGAAGTGGTTTCTTCAATAGAGGAAACAGGAAAAAGACCCACGGTGCGATATATGGTGAATATAGTGTTTGTAGAATGGTATTTCCTGGATAGTTATCGAAAAATTCACAAATATTAATTGCGGTGTACGATGGTGCATTATCATGAACCACGATAAAAAAAACCTAAGCTGTTTTGCTACAAATTGAAAGGTTTGTTCTGAATGGACTCTTAATGGGCGATTGCTTAGTCCAAGATGTTTGATTTTGGTTTCGTAATGTTCTCTTCATTGGTTAACGTAAAAGATCTCCCTGAATTATCTTCATCACTAAAATCCTTATATCATTTGTAACCACTTATTATTTTTTGACAAAGTCTCATCGCTGTAACATTTTTCTTAACATTCTTAATGCCAATTTATATATATATATATATATATATATATATATATATATATATATATATATATATATATATATATATATATATATAAGGGTTTCCTATTCAAAAAATTGCAAAGTAATTGAATCGCCGATCGAAAAACTGTCATAAGAACTATTATTTTAAACAAATATGTATAAAAGCATATTTGCCAAATAATAAAAGCTGATTATTTAACGTATATCCAACAAATAAACTATTGAAAATTGTTACATTTTTTTTTTATTTAAACCAGTCATAAGACAAAAATTGAAAGTGGCAACGTAGTATTGATTAATTGAAATGATCGCCAGGTGTTCGCTGAGAAAAATTATATCAGCAGCTACCAGAGAGAATTGTACCAGGACTATGGAAAATAGGTTAGAACAGTGCCAGGCTTGAATAGACCCAATGATGGATATTTTAAACAGTTAATTTAATAAAACAATGAATCACGTGTTTCTTAATGCAAAATGAATCGTGTTCATCGTGTTGTCGTGGTGAAAAATGAGTGCTAGTAATTTCAACTTTTAATATTAAACGACATTAATGTGTAAATTTTCTTTTTTTTAAGAAATGGTCATATTTATGCCGAAACGTATGGAATAAATGGCAGCTATATGACTATTTTGACTACATTTTATTTTAAAATGATGGCTGATATGATGGATAATACCGAAACAAAAAAACTGTGTTTTCCGATGAATTGGCTATGTTACCAATTTTATGGAAAATTGTTAATGTTATATAAAATAATGTTTTCCGAGGAAATGGTGAGGCTCCACTTTCCCAGCGTTCGGCTTGAGGCCAACTGATGACGGTTTAAGGCCAGAAACCGATACTGGGGGACACTTGCTGGTGCTTTGGGGGGTAGATGAAAAAATGGTAAAACCCCCACGTGGAGCACGGGTGAACTTTCTGTATTTTTAATACTTTTCTCCAATATCCCATTTCACTATTTTTCGTACATACCTGGTAGTCACCGTCTCACTGTTTCAGCTGTTTACCGAAGGATAATATATATATATATATATATATATATATATATATATATATATATATATATATATATATATATATATATATATATGTGTGTGTGTGTGTTCGGAAAGGCTTCCGGGGCGGGTACCGTTAAAATTACTAGATTCTCAGGTAGAACCGCGTTTTAGATTTGTAAAATCTTGACGTTTTGGCTTCCATTTTGAAGCCATTATCAAGAGAATCTAGTTGATTTACTTAGAAGCCTCAATCTGCCTGCTCCCCAGAGTTCCTTCTCTAGTTGTGAACTGTGGGAAATTACGCCCAGAATAATTTTCTAAGACGACGGGTAGCACCGCTTTTAGTAGTGCCCCAAGAATGCTGCTTACTTTGGTTACATATGAAAAATACCTAACAACATTATAAAAACATTTTTTTAAGCCTTATACTTTACATAATTTTTTACAACCGCGTACAGAAACATAAAGGTAACAGAAGGAAATTGTATCAGTTTTTGTGTTCAAGATGTAATCTAGGTTTTGGGGATAGTGCTGAAGACAGCCATTTTCTTTTGTGTGTGGGATTATCATAGATTTCCCATTGATCGTCTGAAGTCACTAGACGATGAAGAACTAGTTTCAAAACAGATCGCATGTGATTGAAAGATTAGTTTTATTTTCTTATGACAGACTTTGTAGAACCCATATATTTTCTTAAAAAGTGCTGCAAAGGTTAGTACTTTGCATTATCAGACGAATAAGGCGATTATTTCAGATAATTCTTTGAATTTATCTGCAGGTTATTTTATTGTCATATTGTAAAATCACGCCTTTTCTATTTTAGAATGCCTATCATTTTAAAATGATTGTTAATCCAAGTTTGTTGAATTGTTCAAAGTAGAGATTTGATTATATAAGTTAAGATCTGTCCTGCTTCTAGCACTTCAAAATAGATTATACCTTAAATAATGTGCCAAACACAAAGCAAGGTTTTTTGAGTGTAAACCAAATTTTGACACTGAATTATTTTTAAACTATTGACCTGTTATCCGGTCAGTTTCTATAGTTTCACAAAGATGGGCTTCACTAAATGTCCAAAAAAAAACATTATCTATGGTAGTCCTGAACAATCGTCAACGTAATCGGACGCATTAAACAGATCAAACTACACCAACATGGTCATGGCGAATCAGTTTTGGTATTTACGAGTGTTTTTTTGTGTAAATATTGTTGCATTACTTCCCTTTCGAAACTTATATATTATTCTTGACATTCTACACATCTCAAGGAGGGAAATATTCATGAATATATATTACTGTTATATTAATAAAAATAAGTAGTCATCTTCACTTACAAAAATATTTTTTATACAATACGATTAATTATTAAATTAAATTACGATTAAATATGATTAATTTTTAGAAAGTAATAGCTTATAAATACAAACAGTGGTTTCAGTTTCAAAATATAGAAAAACCAACATTGCAAACGACCCATTAAAATATATTGATGATTGGATCATAAACACAGATTTAATAACTAGCTAGACGTTTATAAATATATGTAGGTGCATTTTTTAAATTAATTACGATTAGTTAATACGGTCATTTGCCCTACTTATTGACCACCATTAACGTATCACCAGATACCAAATTAATAACGTATTAAGGTGGGATATATCAATATAATTTTCTTTTGTCATTTTTCCATATCTCTTAGTCATTAGCCTCATCAGTAGTGATGAGGAAAAAATTATATTTTTTACAAAGATTTAAAATAGATGTTTTATTAATATTTTTCTTCAAATTTCTATTTTCTTAATTATGTTCTAGTTGTTCAATCATAAACATAAACATTGGTTTTATTAACATTAGTCCTGAAAAATATTATTGTGTTCTTTTTTCTTGCTCTAGGATCATTTTACCTTTTAAGGCATTGAACTTGGGGTAAGTAACCCCAAGTTCATTTACAGTTTTTCCAATCCATGCATCGCTTCCAGTCCGAGGTCAATTTCCTTTCCACCTTATTCATTTTTGGATTGCTTTTCAATTTATGATTGACTTATCCGTTCATTCCTGATCTTATCTAACTTACTTGTTTCTATTTGTTATATCTGCGTTTACCTTGCTCGGTTAGCTTCTATGTTAGCTTCTCTGCTTAAACTGCTGTTTCGTATTGTATTAAAGTAGTTATATATAAAACTTTTTTAAGATTCTGTTATTATGGAATTTTATCAGTTAGATATTATTTTGAAATCTCGTGTATAGTCCAATTATATTATTCTTATAACATAGTACAGTCATGATAAAAATGCATTTTTATTAATGATTCTCCAAGGCATGGATTGGACAAGTTAGTATACTCGGTACAAAATATTGTTGTTTTCCTGAAAAATTTATTTCTTCTATTTTTTCTTGAAAACGAAGTTTTCCTCAATTGGGAATAAAATATTTTCTTGTGAATGTTAAGTATTTTTGATGCATTTTGAGTATCTATAAATAGATGTAAAGATCCAAAACATCATATTAAATTAAATCAAAGATGCACTTTCATTGGAAATTAGTTACATACCCCCAAATTGCAGTTTAATTCGTTAATATGACCTTGCTTCATACACCATCAATATTTTCTTTACCTAAACAACTTGTTGTACTGTATATTTTCTGCAAAACAAAGACTTCTTCCCTAAACTGGATCATTTCATATTTTGAACATGAGTTTAAATAATTTCGAACGATATCAAAACCATTCTACTTAAAATTTAGTTGTACTGGATGTAGTGTTAAGTCTAAATTACACTTTGGCTGTTGGGCCATATTCCGCCACATTATTAATATTGTTGGGATTCATTACTCAATGTCCATCCATCAGTCTTTAGTGTTTTCAGTTTTCTTCCTGGACCTTTATGATCAAGCAGTATCCACTACAAAATTGATTTGGTCCATCTGTCGTCCCATCGCTTCACTATGTGGCCGGGCCACTCCCATTTTAATTTCGTTACTCTTCCAATGATGTCACATATTTTCATTTGTTTCCTGACAGGGGTTTATTACCTGCGCAGATATTTCTGTTCTGCTTTGTAATGCCAAGCATATAATATACCTTTCTATTCCCCTCTATGCTACCCGAATTTTTGGAACTAATTGTGATGTAGTGTCCAAGTTTCACTTCCTTATATCATAATCAGCAGGATGCACTTATCAAAGACTTTTCTCTTCAGACAAAGTAGGAGTTTTTTTAAACACTACGTTGAACCTGTCAAATACTTGTCTGCGACTTTTAATGCATCGTTCCACCTCTCGGGCTATATCACCGTCCATTGAAATCCTCTGCCCATGATATGTATAGTAATCTTTATGGATCACATTATTATCCAAATCCCTTTCCAAAACAGAATCCGTTTGTCTTCGGCAATTTGTTGACCATGGCCCGACTCTATTTCAGATTTATTCTCAAGCCAAATGGTTCTCCGCCCTTTGCACTTCCTGAATATGATTTTGTAGCTCGACACAATCTGCTAATCTAAGATATTTTAAATAGGCATTATTGATTTTTATTATATCCTGTTCCCATTCCAGATTACGGAATACTATGCATAGCTGATAAAAGAACAGGCGATAGTTACCTTGCCGCTCACCTCGTTCTACAACATTGACTTTAAATTCAAGATCATCTATAAAAAACAATAAATATAGTTCAACATCAGGTAAGACACATTACAATAAGTGTATCAAATTTTAAAATCAATGCCATTAATCCATTCCAACAAGGAGTGTGTAGCTTCAAAGAAATCATTAATTTCACCACTATATGATATAAGAGAGCACTCAGCTACGTAGTGATGAAGGGTTTGGCGGAGTTCTCCATAGTCACAAGCTGGCGATCCAGTCAGTCTCCATTTGTAGAAAGGGTCTCGTTCAAAGACGTTCTTATTCTGTACCAGGAAGCTCCATTCCTGGTAAGGGTACTATAGGGTCGATGACATAAGCCGCCTGCCTCGGTCCCGAAACATTTCAGAATTCCCTCCATTTAGCTTTAAGGTTGAAATTTTTTCCTAGGAATTGTTCTGCTAACAACAATAGGGGGAATTTAGACTTCAGTCTCTTCAGGCCGACAATAGGTAAGTCATTGTGTATTGGTAGGAAGGAATGTAATAGTATTTTATTGTATTCCCTGAAGGCTAGCCTTTCCTGCCTGCGGATTGCGGGAGAAGCAATATTACTCAGAGTGGGGAGCCAAGCTAGAGGTGTGCTTCTTAAACAGCCATTGATTATTATCATTATCTCGTTTAGTTTGGTATCAATCATCTTTACGTGGCAGCTGTTTAGCCAGACTGTGGCGCAGTATTCAGCAACCGAATAGACTAGGCTAAGAGCTGTGTTTGCGTTTGCGCCCCACGTGGTACCACAAAGTTTGTGCATTATATCATTTCTGGAGTTTATTTTAGCAGTGATATTCTCTAGATGTTTTCTATATGAAAGTATTCGATCCATTATTCCAAAGTATTTTGGATAGAGACTGTAATGTAGCAGGTTGTTATTCAAGTGTAATTGGGGCTCCAGGCGTGCTTTTTTGTTAATGAGGTGAAAACACGAAACTTTATTTTTATTCATATTTGGGATTGGTCTCCAGTTAGCGAAATATTTTCACAATAGACAGGTCTTCTGATAATATGTTACTATTCTATGGATTTACTGCGGATAGGAAGAGCTAGGTAGCATATTCAACTTTTGTTGACGTCGTGTGTAGCATGTCTAAGATATACAAAGTAAACAGGACATGTGTGAGTACCAAGAAGGAAGCTTCTTTGAGGAAGCCCGTTATTATCTTATCTCATTCTGCTTTTGCTCTTTCCTTTTATTACTTGCAAGGGCCTGTCGCAGAGCATGTTGGTTAATAAAGTTGTTACCCGCCTGCATGGTATTATGTTAATGAATTTGTCTAGAAGACCTTCTCTCCAGACCTTGTCATATGCTGCAGTCAAGTCAACATACATCACAACAGTCTTCAACCGTTCTTGAAACCCTGCCTCAATATGCGTTGTTAAGCTGAGTACCTGGTCCACATAGCTGCGATGGGGCATGAATCCAGCCTGTTCAACAGGAGTATGTTCCAGTATCAGTGGGCCCAGTCGGTTTAGTAACAATCAAGAAGTTTGTAGCATGAACGTAATAGAGCTATGGGGCGGTAGCTCTGAGGCAAATTCTTGGGTTTGTTTAGTTTCGGGACTGCGATTATTTTGGATTTTTTGAACTCCATTGGGATATGTACTGTTAGTCGGATGTTGGAGTAGAATTTACTTAACCACATTCTTGTGTGTTTTCCGCAGTTTTTGAGGAATTCGGAGTGAATTCCATCGAAACCAGGAGCCTTACCAGATTTGAGTCTACCAGTGCTTTATCTACCTCTTCCGCGGTGAATGGTCTGGAGTAATCAGGGTGGACTGCAGTTGTTTGTCGGCAGATTGTCAGTTGTTTCTTAATGTCTGGCTTGTGTTATTTGCTACTCGTGGATTTAGAGAGAGCTTTAGCTCGTGCAGCGATTTGATCCGCCGATACTTCCGGTGGGACATGAATGGGTGGGTCAGAGCTACCTAGTTTTCTCAAGAGGCTCCAGGCTTTCCTGCTAGATTTTTTTTAAATACATGTTACCTGTCGTTTTTCCCATTTTTTGCGGAGCTCGGTATCAAGACAATTAAGAAGCTCGTTTGCTATCTCAGACTCTCCCCTGTTCTGGAATTCATGATAGAGTTCCATCTGTTTGTTTCATCCTGGAACGTATGCCCTCCAAAAACCATAAGGTATATACTTTGTTGCTGTTGTTATAACAGCTTTTACAAATCTGCCATAATTGCTGCTCTTAGGAGAGATCCATCTGACGACCTTGTCTAGCTGCACAGCAAATTTATCCTACCTAGGCCTGGATGTAGAATGGTTTATCGAGATTTTAATTCCATTTAGAACTACGGGGCGATGTTAGCTGTGTGGGAAGTGGAAAGAAGACTTTCCTTGATATTGAGATAGGGCATTTTTTAGTATCCTCTAAAACACAGCAGAGGTTTGTCTCAGTGTTTCACGCAGCCGACCTGAAAGAATTACGTTATTTAACATCAAAGATCAAGTAAATGCCTTCGGAGTCTGCCCAGTTCGGAAGGCGATCACCATTTCCATCAGTTGTACGGTATTTATATGCTGTATGGTGGCTATTGAAATCGCCTACGTATGTTGCAGGATGTGGTAGACATCTAGCACGTTATCAGGCCAGGATGTTTGGGGTGGCTTATAGATATTGACGACGGTAGTGTCAGCTATTTTTGTAACTACTTGGTGGACATTTGAGTCAGCTGTAGAATGTAATAATACAGCGTTTTCAATGTCTTTGCGAACGTAGGTTATTGCAACTCCATAAGAACGGTAGTAGGTAGCTCCAAGCAGATCGAAACCTTGAATTTTACCTCGGCGGCGGTGTTGGTATTCGCTTTCTATGTGTGTTTCCCGGATATTGGCCATGTCAATAGTTTGGCCCACCAAGAGCTGAGAAGTCTAATCACTCTTACCTCTGCTAAGTCCTTCAGCCTTCAAATGGCAAATTCGGATTGATTTTCCGAGATTTTTTGTCGTTTGGTCCTGAGAAGGACCATGATTAGGAGATCTTGAAATAAGTGATTCCATGTACTGTAGTCAGGAGATCCGAAGATATTGTCTGGCTGGCGAAGATCGCTTAAGCTCATTTAGCGTTACCCAAGGTGCACGCGTAGCATTGCTGCTACGGACGCGAGCCAGCTTTACACCCCAAATACATTGAGGACAGAGGCTTCCTCTATAGAGTCTACAAATTGTAGTATTATTGGTTCCACTGTATATGGATAATTTTCTCATTCGATTTCAAAAATAATTAAAATAAAATGTTACAATTATTTTATAATAGGTTGTAGTAGGTATTAAAATCAATTTAAGATATAAAAAATGATATGCAACATAAATAAATTAAACATCTTAATTGATTTCAGACAGTGATTTGGAAATACTATATAAATAAGCGCCTAAACTTATAACTGTCACTTCGTAGTAGTGAAATGAACTTATCTAAAAACATTTTCAGGACAATAATATTTGTCGTAAATATCATTACCCAGGTCGTAAAATACTAACCATCAGTTTAGATAATCATACAAAATTGATTTGTAAGAATACGGCATTTTGCGACTTCTACGTCGACACGAAAAGAAATCTTGCCAAACTGGAATTTAAAATATACGAATGCAACAGAAATCCATTATATAACATATTTCCTTACCTAAATGCATTAAAAATGCCATTTGGTAAAATATAAAGTAAGGTTAAATGGAACACACGCATATAAACAGTTTTTATGACTCCAGTTTACTTAGTAAACTTTCCACTTAAACAAAAAGTGGGATATTATATCATAGGAATATATAAGGTGAATACAGAACTATGTATATTAGTATTTTGACTTGATAAAATTGTAAATAAAAATAATGGCTTTGGATGTATGTGAAGGCATTCAAATAGTAAAATGTAAGAAACCTATACACTGGGATAACGAACCTATTCCATTCAGTCCAGTTTTTGAATTATTAATAAAACGCTCGGTAATCTTCATTTCACTATTTTTACATAGTGAATTAGATACTATTGTCATATAAATAGAACATAGTTTAGTTTAAGAATAACATAGTTTTAGAATTATCTCTTAATGATGCTAATACTGTTAGCAAAACTCGGGTCGAAGCGTTAAAAACAAGTAATTTGATGTTTACTGGCAAATCTTTGTGAGTTTGGACATACAGCTTAAAACAGAATAAACTTGAGAAAACTAATAAACGAACATGGCGCCAACATGGAATATAGAAATTAAAACTGGCAGGAAATAAGAAGCATTATTAACATAGTACGGTTTTTTACCGTACTGTGTATGGTGAGGGTACCGTCGACCATGGCACGTGCCGTAAAAGGTTCAAAAAATTTCGTATAAACAATTTTAATCTTGGCGATGGCTACGTTCTGGGCAAACAGCAGTGATTGATCGTAAGAAAATATTTGCACTAATTGAACGTGGTCGGCTTAGAAGAACCCGAAAAATAGGAGAAATTTTTGAAATCAACCCGGCAACAATATCAAGGCGATTAGGTCAACCTGGAATGATCAGCAAGGTCGATGTATGGGTGCCGCATGAGACAACGGAAAGCTGAGTTCCTCAGATACAGACAAACAAATGGTTTTATAAACGAATATAAAAAGATAATGGATAATAGAAACCTACCAATCCACCAATATATGGAAGACGCCAACCATAATCGACTCCGCTCTAGACAACCTCGAAGTAAAACAGCAAGGACGCCTATGGAAGATAAGTTTAACCTCATTAACCCACGGACTCAAGAATTGATTGCACAACAAAATAATAACATGTCATGCATCACCAGAAGTCACCAAGCTTCGGCTTGCAACGTTTAACAGAATTAGTACCCAAGATGATATAAGTGCATACTCTCTACACTACAGGGGCAAACAGCCGTCTCCATTTTGTGAGTGCGGAGAATCCTAAACCATCAAACACATCATAGAAAAATGAACCACGAGATCATATTATGGCAGACTCCAGGACTTTCTGCTGGCGACTCCAGAATCGATAGATTACATATATAGATTAGACGTTTGTTTGTAACCTCTTAAAGTGTATATCTACATGTTTATATTTTAACAATATGTCTACAAGCAGGCAATAAAAAATAAATGTGGAAATGCTGAGCAATTTCGTTCTTTTTCGACACTTACATAAGTCATAGATAAATTAAGAGAAACATTGATCAGGACAGCTAGGGATGTGAAAAGATTGCCACCACAAATTATTGAAGGGAAGACGCCGAGAATTGAAGTATTCTCTTTCAAATTTCAATATTCTCTTTCATTGCCCAGAAGTACCATAAATTTATGTTAAGATGAAGCACGAGATTAGATGACTAAATTATTCTGTTTTTATATTTAACGCAAATAAAACAGGGATTATTCCGATATCATACTGCTCAGTTATCCCCTTTTCAATCACAGATATTCCATAAAATAGAATAGATACAATTAAAATAATCTAATATGAGTCGTCAGCAGTTTCAATGATGATTTACAATAAATTTTCATAGAAAAATATAAAGCTGTGTCCGAACTTCCGATAGGGGTCGCTGTTAAACGAACTGTGTGTTGACTGGCAAGTCTATAAAACTATGTCTCAATGTATCGCACATCATCATAGAACGTTTAACATCAGAGTAATACTTTTCGTGAATTTGAAGTTTGTGACGTATTCGCCGAATTATCGACAAATTCCGAACAAATTCCGAATGTTGCGGGCAGTATTGATGATGATTCAACATTTCCAATTCGTCACCGTTCGCAGAAAATTGGGCTTTCTTATTCAACTACGAGTATTATGTAATTCTAGATTTGAATTTCGTATTGATCTGAAGAATATATAGTTCCAACAGGACGGCATTCAGCCAACGCAACATATCGATTTATTGAGGGGGGATAACAATTCGGTGAGGAAATTATTTCGAGGAACGGACCTGTTAACTGGCCACCAAGGTCGTGTGATTTAACGTCTTTAGATCATTTTCTTTGGGGTTATGTTACATATTTCTCCTATGCCAATAAACCAACAACTATTGACGTCCTTAAAGCCAACATAACTTGGACAATTTCAGACATAAAACCCCAATGGCTTGAAAAAGTGGTTGGAAATTGGATCCGCAGAGTGCGCTTTGTAATTGTAAAATAAATAGTTACAATGCATCTAATTTTTTATTGATTTATATGAATTTAACTTTTGGATGCGCTAAAAAATCATCCTATATAAAATGAAATATTGTTTAAAAGTTTTCATAAAAGAATCTTAATACCGAAGTCAATTTATTATATTTTAATCAAATTTAAATACTTCAGATTACCTGGTATAGAGTAAGAAGGAAGGAAGGAAGGTATAGAGTAAGAGAAGAAGAAAAGTAGAAGTAGACTATATTAATTGTATTAAAAAATATATTTTTAAAAACAACTACAACTTATGCATATACACAAAAAGGTGTATGCAGCTATTTTATAAAGGACATACAGGGAATCCCAAAAATATTTGGACAAATATATTGCTATAAGGGGGCATTTGAAAATAAAAATCAATTAATAAAAAAGAATTAATAAACAATTCTAGTACAACCATAATTTAAGTATTAAATACTTATAAATCCATATGTATAATAAATACTTCAATAAAAAAGATCAATTTATAAATTTTGAGTCACAAAAATAGTCGGACATTAATTAGTATCAAAAAAAAAATTAACTCTATTAAAATTTAGCTTATAATTAGTATTTGGTATGACTACATTTGACCTTAATCATATTTACTAAACTTTTCAGTATGGATACCATCAATTTTTTTAAATAATTTACGTCGATTTTATTCCATTACTCTAATACCTTATTCTTTAAAATTTCTTTATTAGTAATTTTATGTTTCCTTATGTTAGTTTCCAAATAATGCCAAACGTAGGATTAAGGTCCGGTGACTGACGCGGCGTTTTAATCACTTTTGAGCAGTTGTATAACAGCCATTCGCGAACTATACCCAGACTATGTTTAGGGTCCAAACCATTACCGATCCCCCACCGTGTTTAACAGGTGGACAAAGATTGTCTGTATTGAACTCTTCTTTAACCCTTCGGCACACCATTTGACGCCCATCTGAGCCAAAAATGTTGAATTTTGACTCACCATAGGAAATAACATCGTTCCAATAATTTTCAGGCTTCAAAACGTACTCCTTAGCAAAATCTAGTCGAGTATTAATATTTTTCTTACTTAAACAAGGCTTTTTCTGGGCTTTTTCTTATACAACGACATATTGTTTCGGTGCTGACTACTTTTTGAGAACACGTTTCCACCAATGTTTTGAGCTTAGGTGCACTCATTTTAGGGTTTATATGTACTTCTTTTAAAATAAAGCGTTGGTCTCTTTCATTTAATAATTTCGGACGGTCTGTTTGCTTCTTCGGGAAAATTCCATCCTCATTTTTGTAACGTTGCACGATATCTCAAACCGTATTTTTATTTAACTGAAGGAGTTGCCCAATGCTTCGGTAGGATTTTCTCCTTTCATAATGAAATAATACCAATTTTCAAAACTAATGTTTTTTTTATTTGGAATACGAGTCATTTTTTTCCTTCAATACCAGTGTACCAATTTGTAGTATACAAAATTCAAAGATTGGCACAAATCTTCATCCAGATTTATTTTCTGTTTGCGCATCCGAGTATTTTTAAGGCGAATAAAAATATTTATGTTTTTTTTTCTTAAAATTTTAGAATTAAACCGATAATTTCGGAAGTTTTTTATACTATCTGTTAAAAGGAGGTAAGAACCGTATAATATACAAGAAAAAAAATATATTTTTTTACATAAATTGGAACTGCTAGAATAATTTTTTAAAAAGGGTATTCGAATATTTTTGGAATTCACTGTATATGATAAATATATAATTATAAATATAATACAACAAAATAAGTACAAAATATAAAAATTGTGTTGGGGCCTCGAGGTATTAGCGCAATTTAATGACTTGTTAGATCAAACTTTCATTCGGTTGTTTAAATATAGAATGTACAACATTTTTTCGATATGAAATCCGGTAAGAGAAGGAAGAAAGCTTAGAGCTTGCGAAAAGCAAACACTCACACGTAACAGAAGACGAATAGGACGTATTTGGGAAGGGAATTCCTTATTTATTGTGTAAACGGATTAGAATGTGTGTCAATGTAGCATCTCAGGTTTGCACGGTTTCACTATTGACCAAGCTTGTTCTGCTGGCATTTTTCTCTCCACTTACCTATTTATAACGTACTTTAGAAGGCAGAACGTTGCATTTAGCGAAATCGTGAAGAGTTACAAATGCCCTGCTTTAGATATACGGTTTTTTTGTCTAATATATCAATACATTTTACTTAATGATCGTTCAGAAAAGATGTATCTATATAATGCCAAAATGTAATTATGTTAGTGTTTACTTTTCGTTCTAGCAGTTCCAATTTACGCAAAAAAATTCTCATATATTTTACCGTTCTTACCCCCTTTTAACTTCTAATATAACAAAGTTCCGAAATCATCGGTTTAATTCTAAAATAAAAAAAACAAATCTTGTTTTTATACACCTCAAAAATATTCGGACGCGGAACAAAAAAATTAATTGGATCAATCATATGAAACGGATTTAGGTAATCTTCGAATTTTGTTTACTATAAATAGTAATTGGCAGACTGGTGCTGAAGAAATATCTTAAAATGGGACGTATACGAAATAAAAAGAACATTAGTTCTGAAAATAGGTAATAAGTGCTGTTTCAGTATGAAACGGGAAATTCCTGCTAAAATTGGGAAAATGCTTCAGTTATGTAAAAGTACGGTTGGAGATATCAGTCCACGCTATATCGTGAAAGAGACTAAAACTTTATTTTAAAAAATATACAGAAAACCCTAAATTTAGTGCACCTAAACTCAAGATATTGCTGAAAACCATTTTCAGAGCCGAAGCAATACGCCGTTATATAAAAAACATATATATCATGGTCGTGTGACCTGGAAAAAGCCCCGGTTAAAAAGGTTTTGGGGTTAGAGGAGCATCAGCAACTGATACTATTTAGCGACTGAACCTACAGCTTAACGTGGATTTCGAACCACGGTCATCAGCCACCGATAACCCAGGCCTGGACCCCCTAAGGCTATCAACTCTTGATTATGTGCTTATCCATAAATCTATCAGGAAGCTTGCCGACTGGCGAGTGACCAACGTAGAACTCTTATTAGAAGGCATCCGGCCTTGAACAGCCTATAATTTAGCGTGACCGAGGGATAATTCGTTGTCTTATTTTACACTCTTGCCTAGAAACACTCACAGACATTTAAGTGTAGATATGCGTGTGTTTGTGGGTATGTGTAAGTGTATACGTGTGTGTGTCAGATAGGAAGTAAATACAGACAGAAGAATGAAAGAAAAACAACCATCCGAGCGCTGGAATCGAACCAACTACCGCGCCAACTGCGGCTTCGGTACAGCAGCGAGAAGCCACCGCCTTAACATCGCACCCGTTAAATAATAAAAATATTATAACTCGACTTGATTTTGCTACGTTTGAGGAATGCGTTTTGAAACCTGAAAATTATTAGAACGACGTTGCATTCTGTGATGACTCAAAATTCAACATTTTTGGTACAGATGGGCCTCAAATGGTGTGGCGAAGGGTTAATGAAGAGCTCAACACAGAAATGTTTTGTTCAACTATTAAACATGGTGGGTAATCGGTAATGGTTTGGGGATGTATATCGTCAGAGGTGGTTGGTAACCTAGTGTTTATTGATGGTGTAATAGGCAAAAACATTTATTTCAATATTTTACGGCAAAAGCTAAGAGTAAATGCGGAGAACATGAATATTACAAACTAATTTAAATTTTATCAAGGCAATGACTCTAAACATTGTGCGGGTATACTTCGCCAATGGCTATTATACAACTGCCCAAAAATGATTAAAACGCCGCCTCAGTCACCTGACCTTAATTCCATTGAGAACGTTTGAAATTACTAATAAAGAAACTTTAAAGGATAAGTTATTAAAGGAATGGAATAAAATCGACGTACATTATTTAAAAAATTGTGATTAAGGTTAAAGGTGATTATATCAAATACTAATTATAAGAAAAGTTTTTATACACTTCATTTTTTGTTGATACTAATTAATGTCCGAAAATTCTTGTGTATATACTATTTGTATTTACTATTAATATGGATTCATAATTATTTAAAACTTAAATTATGGTTGTAGTAGAATTGTTTATTAATTTCCCTAATAAATTATTTTTACCAATAAAAAGTATCCAAAAAATATCCGGACTAGTATATTGCTTTGTCTGCTAATAAAAATATGAAAAAAATGAAATAAATAAAGTAAATAAAGTAAATATGTCCTCTCACTGTACTTTTACATAACTGAAGCATTTTCCCAATTTTGACAGGAATTTTCGGTTTCATACTGAAATAGCACTTATTATCTATTTTCAGAACTGTTTTTTTTTTATTTGGTATACGACCCATATTAAGGTATTTCTTCAACACCAGCCTGCCAATTACTATTTATAGTAAATAAAATTCGAAGAATCTGATTCATATGATTGATCCAATTAATTTTTTTGTTTGGCGTCCGAATATTTTTGAGGTGTATAAAAACAAGATTTGTTTTTTTTTATTTTAGAATTAAACCGATGATTTCGGAACTTTGTTATATTAGAAGTTAAAAGGAGGTAAGAACGGTAAAATATATGAGATTTTTTTTGCGTAAATTGGAACTGCTAGAATGAAGAGTAAACACTATCACGTTATTTTTATTAGCAGACTTAAAGCAATATACTAGTCCGGATATTTTTGGGATACGCTGTAGATATATATGGTTGTTATGGTTGTACTAGAATTGTTTATTAATTAAATAAATTAAATTGTTTATTATTAATTAACCCTAATTGTTTATTAATATATATATATATATATATATATATATATAAAATGAAATAAATAAAGTAAAAATAATTTATTAGGGAAATTAATAAACAATTCTAGTACAACCATAATTTAAGTTTTAAATAATTATGAATCCATATTAATAGTAAATACAAATAGTATATACACAAGAATTTTCGGACATTAATTAGTATCAACAAAAAATGAAGTGTATAAAAACTTTTCTTATAATTAGTATTTGATATAATCACCTTTAACCTTAATCACAATGTTTTAAATAATGTACGTCGATTTTAATCCATTCCTTTAATAACTTATCCTTTAAAGTTTCCTTATTAGTAATTTCAAACGTTCTCAATGGAATTAAGGTCAGGTGACTGAGGCGGCGTTTTAATCATTTTTGGGCAGTTGTATAATAGCCATTGGCGAAGTATACCCGCACAATGTTTAGAGTCATTACCCTGATAAAATTTAAATTAGTTTGTAATATTCATGTTCTCCGCATTTACTCTTAGCTTTTGCCTTAAAATATTGAAATAAATGTTTTTGCCTATTACACCATCAATAAACATTAGGTTACCAACCACCTCTGACGATATACATCCCCAAACCATTACCGATTACCCACCATGTTTAATAGTTGAACAAAACATTTCTGTGTTGAGCTCTTCATTAACCCTTCGCCACACCATTTGAGACCCATCTGTACCAAAAATGTTGAATTTTGAGTCATCACAGAATGCAACGTCGTTCTAATAATTTTCAGGTTTCAAAACGCATTCCTCAAACGTAGCAAAATCAAGTCGAGTTATAATATTTTTATTATTTAACGGGTGCGATGTTAAGGCGGTGGCTTCTCGCTGCTGTACCGAAGCCGCAGTTGGCGCGGTAGTTGGTTCGATTCCAGCGCTCGGATGGTTGTTTTTCTTTCATTCTTCTATCTGTATTTACTTCCTATCTGACACACACACGTATACACTTATACATACCCACAAACACACGCATATCTACACTTAAATGTCTGTGAGTGTTTCTAGGCAAGAGTGTAAAATAAGACAACGAATTATCCCTCAGTCACGCCAAATTATAGGCTGTTCAAGGCCGGATGCCTTCTAATAAGAGTTCTACGTTGGTCACTCGCCAGTCGGCAAGCTTCCTGAAAGATTTATGGATAAGCACATAATCAAGAGGTGATAGCCTTAGGGGGTCCAGGCCTGGGTTATCGGTGGCTGATGACCGTGGTTCGGAATCCACGTTAAGCTGTAGGTTCAGAAGCTAAATATTATCAGTTGCTGATGCTCCTCTAACCCCAAAACCTTTTTAGCCGGGGCTTTTTCCAGGTCACACGACCATGATATATATGTTTTTTATATAACGGCGTATTGCTTCGGCTCTGAAAATGGTTTTCAGCAATATCTTGAGTTTAGGTGCACTAAATTTAGGGTTTTCTGTACATTTTTTAAAATAAAGTTTTAGTCTCTTTCACGATATAGCGTGGACTGATATCTCCAACCGTACTTTTACATAACTGAAGCATTTTCCTAATTTTGGCAGGAATTTCCCGTTTCATACTGAAACAGCACTTATTACCTATTTTCAGAACTAATGTTCTTTTTATTTGGTATACGTCCCATTTTAAGATATTTCTTCAACACCAGTCTGCCAATTACTATTTATAGTAAACAAAATTCGAAGATTACCTAAATCCGTGTCATATGATTGATCCAATTAATTTTTTTGTTTGGCGTCCGAATATTTTTGAGGTGTATAAAAACAAGATTTGTTTTTTTTTATTTTAGAATTAAACCGATGATTTCGGAACTTTGTTATATTAGAAGTTAAAAGGAGGGAAGAACGGTAAAATATATGAGAATTTTTTTGCGTAAATTGGAACTGCTAGAACGAAAAGTAAACACTAACATAATTACATTTTGGCATTATATAGATACATCTTTTCTGAACGATCATTAAGTCATCAAAAGATCATGAATATATATATATATATATATATATATATATATATATATATATATATATATATATATATATATATATATATATATTATATATATATATATATATATATATATATATATATATATATATATATATATATATATATATAAAATTACATGAAAATATATCTATTTAAATATGTACTATACTTAAATAGTTATACGTAATAAAAGAGTAATTTTCTTAATAACTCCAAATATGAAGATGATTAACCAAAAAAAAAAGTAATGTAATTTTTTGATATACCGGGTAACAAAAACACTTTCTTGTTCGCTTTTATTTTTCTTTATGTGATTGCAAAAAGGGTGGCAAAAAATGTTTTTGTCTGGCTGTGGGTAGTTTTCGTATGCTACTAAACTGTGAAATGTTCTTACCGTTCGTCTAAATGAACTAAAATGCCAGTACTTTGAGCACCACGTCGTTTCAGGTAATTACCTAATTTTGAAAACGGATGAGGTAATGGTATTAAAAGAGCTGATTTAAGATTTCGTGAAATAGCGGAACCATTGAGCATTGCTATTATATACATGGACAAAATGGTTTGAAAATCAGAGTTATGTACTGCTATGAGATTCTAGTTATCCTGAAAATGTTCAAGAAGGTGATAAACGACATCTTATATATATTGGTGTACGATATCGACTTGAAAATATTCCGCAGATGCTTTTGTTGCAAACACAGGTAGAACTATATTGAGGAGAACTGCTAATTAACATTTATTTGTGATGGACATGCACCCTATGACGAGTCATTTAGAATGATACCCAGCTAGAATGTAATGGAACTTGGAATGAAACTTTATTTGCTTTAGTTACGAACCAAGAATGTTTGGTAAATGAGTCTAGTCTATGGAAATTTGAAGTATTTTTCCGCTGATTAAAGCCCGACGGCAATGTTTTAGAATTATCAACATATTCTTTCTGTTAATCATTTATAATGCGTACCATCACAAAATAATGGCTGCCTTTCACAGCGCTGGTTTCGAAAATGTTGAAAAGTTACCATTTTCTTCAGATCTTACCTTACCTTATTAACTAGAAACTCTTTTTTCTAGCACAGAAGACATAATCGCTATTGTGCACGGGTAACTGACACGCTAATAAAATGATTTCTTTTTCAATGGTATGGCAGTCCTTTATCATCGATACAGCAAATATATTATTTGAAAAATAAAACCGTTTCAAACGTCTTATACATAGCGGGTGAGACAAGCTACCATTTTAAGTATTAATAACTTAAAAAGCAACAAGACAACAATATATATGACATACAATATGTTTATTTTTTCTTTAAATTTTGTTTTAATTAATTTTTTCAAAATCCTGTCAATTGAATATGAGCCCTTCAGATTAATGTAATTTTGGGCCCTTTTACCATATTTTCCATCACTTTTGTCAACATGTCTTTTTTGATAAACTTCGGTTTGGGGCTTATTTATGTAAACCTTTACTTTCTAAAGCCGTCATAGAAAATCCGAAGTCGTCAAATCAATTTTGTATGAAAATTGCTAATTGGATGAAAGTGCTTTATAATGGCATTACAGTATTCTAATCGTTTATTATTGTCTGTAGGCAACAGGTCTTGAACAATTTAAATCTTATAGAGAAACATGTGCAAGTCACTTTGCAAAATTCAGTGTAAACTGCATGGATAATTTCCCAATTGTGCACCACATCATTAAATCATCATTTCTGAAGATTCCTCCGCATATCCATTCGGCGCAGTCCTTTGATCTCTGATGAGGCGCATATCCTCAACTGTTTGGAATTCTTGAATGTTTTGGAAAAAGCGATAAATTGTCGTTTTATAAGACGCCGGGCGATTAGGATATTTTCTCCTAAATTCACGTTGAGTTACAACAATAATTAAATTATTTACTTTTAAGCTAAATTCTAAATGTAACAATTAATAATTCTAAGTGTAACAATTGAACTGCGTTCAATTGCGCAGTTGCGTTCTTTTAACATATAAATAATAAACCGTAATAAAATTTACACGTCTGCACTACACAATAACCAAACCCAAACTGTCACAAATATTATTAAAAACGAATGGTGCCAAAACAAAATGGTAGCGTGATACTTACTCCACTCTTTATTTTTCCATATTAGAGAAAATAAATAGTAAACTTACCTCGTATAAACCTAACCAGAATCAAGGAACTCATTACATTTTTCTGCACGACATGAAATTGTTTGCAGTATTTCGATGCACGTCTCACTGATGAATATCTTGGAGACGGGCAAATGATTAAATCTGACATTGCTCAGTTGGCAACTAAGCATAGTTTTTACAGTGTAAATAAAACCAAAGTTGCTTTTCTCTAAAATATTTAATTAAATTTGTATTTGTTTTTATTTCCAACAGCATGTTACTATATTTTTACTTGTTTCATTATACTTTTCTATAGAGTACACATACGCTGTTTAATTGTTTAAAATCACTTTTTTAAACAATTCCCCATTTCTAAAGTTTAAACCAATATTGAAATATATGGTAGTCTGAGAAAGAGTTATACAGAGTGATATAAAAATAGATATCCCATTTAAAAATCCAAATTTCCCAAAAACAAGTTGGATGTCTTCAGCTGATCTTACTGTTCGTGGTCTGCCTTACCTTACCAGCGTCATCCACAGATGCAATCGCCAGTAATTTGGCTACGGATTTGCATATTGTGCGCTTGGTAAGAGCGTCTGTAAATGAATTCCTTCATTTTAAAACATCCTGGGTTTTTAGCTTATTCGAAAACAAAAAAATTTATGCTAAACCAGAAATATGATATTTTCAATTAAGGTTAGACCGGATAAATCTTCCAAATCGACACCATAATTTAGACTTTAGCTCAAGAAAAGCGAGACGTTGTCTCGTTTTGGAAATTTGGAATTGGAATCGATTAATTTACTAAAAATAACGACGAACTACACAGATAATGAAAAAATATATTCCGAAATTAGATATTCAGAAAGTAGGAAATTGACTCTAACGTGCAATTTTCTCACAGCTTCTTATAAAACTTCTATATCAACTAGTGCTCCTAACTCTAACGCTTCACGTGAAAACTGCGAACGTGAAACACTTAATTCAAACTCTCGACGTGAAACTGCGATCATGAAACTCTCAACCCTTACTATTTACATGCAAATATTTAACTCTGTTTACTAATTCTAGCGGTTTTTCTTGAATTGCTGCCTCCAACCAATCAAACTGTAAATAGTAGAGGTCGATATTAGCCCCTTTCAATCCCACCAAATGCAAAACATAAATTTCTTCGGATGATCGCCGTCTTTCGCCGTATTTAAAACCGCTGACTCTGCCAACTCCCAATTTATTGCAGATTATTGCACACAGTCAACTTTTTATCACCATTTACTATCCGCTTTTGAAATAGAATTTTTCAGCAAAAGATCGCGCGAAGAGATTCGGTCCAGCATATTTCGTTCACTAAGTTAGCGGGGACCTACACCTCGTATCGGCAGATGCATCAATTGTTTTTTAATTGTCATAAACAGTCAATTTGTCAATATTTAAGGTATATGCTATTTCACGGAGCACGTCCAAACCCTCTCTGTAAATGGCACATACCTCGTTTTCTATTTGAACAGCGTTCTTGTACTTTTTGAAATTAAAAAGCATAATGCGGCGTAAATGCAAGTTATCGATCGACATTTTTAATAAAAATAAATGATAAGTCAAATCAACGCTAATCTGAACGTAAACATTATAAATAGCGCAGAAATTAATAATATCTAAATAAGCATTATTAATTTAAGACATATTTTGGTTTAAACCGTTCAAAGAGCCCAGAATTAAAGAACATTTTCATATTTATCTTTCAGTAGCCAATTTTCGTCATCATTTAAAAGGATAATTCGTTCATCAATGTTTTCATCTCAAGCACATCCTGCGAAAATTCATGTACCAATTACGGTCACAAGCTTTGGTTATATTTCGCATAATGGCAATCTTTTAACACAGAATATTATCGTCCGCATCTTCGCAGAAATACTTATCAATAAAAGGAACAGTACAGACAATGATTCAATAATCTCTCTTGAATTTTCGTCACCCTACGTATGGCAGTCGAAAGGTGTTGAAATTATTTTTGTTGGAGCTATTTTAAGCTTTTTGCTCTTCAATTTCTAAATTATTATTTTATGAATGCCATGCAATAAATTATATTATACAGCTAAGTAAATAACCATCTTTCTTCAATTGAAGATCTAAACATGCTCTCAAAGAAATAGATTCAAATATAAGTAAGTTACAAAATAGATATTGCCAAAGATTGTTGTGCTGGCAAGGTTGTTTTTGGTGTTTTATTTTCTTTTATTTTTTTATTAACTCAAGTCAAGGGAATTTTACTTCTTAACCATAATACTATGAATATTTTTATGACTTTTGGATCTGTACTGAATTTGTTTTTAACTTTAATAATAATTTAATTAATAATAAATTACATATATACAGTAGAATGCTTTTTCATAAGAGTAGAAAAACTATTCCAAAAAAGTTTAATTGTTTTGGTAAAAATGAATAATAAATGAACAAATACCTGCAAACAAACTAGCATTCATTTTTCATTCATTAATTCAGTCAGTATGCCCTTTGTTTCAATAAATGTTTCCAAACCCTTATCCAATGCTACAATAACTGCCCGCATAAATAATAACAATATATCAGCACTAAATAGGATAAAAAACAGTGCAACATCAAGTATACACTTATAACATAATCTTACTGAACATAATCTAACTGTATTTTATAATTTGAACACAAAATGTGATACATTTTTTTTCTTGTTTATCTTCATGTTTCTGTAAGGAGTTCCAGAAAATGTGTATAATGTTACTATTATTAATGTAACGGACTACTCATGTTAAAAACCTTGTAATTCTTAGACAGGAACTAAATTAAACACTATTATAACTTGATTTGTGTTGTTGTCTTGATTTACATTATGCAGTATATTATTTTTTAGTGTTTAAATGTATATATACATCATTGCATTATGAAGGCCTCTTCATCATGCCTCTAACATTCGCGGCCCTGACCTCTTCTCTACCTGTCGGGTCCAATACACTTAATGATGTCCATCGTACCTTCGGTTTTCTCCGTGGGCATTTGCGATCAAGCCTTATCCACTCCAACATCGCCTTAGTCCACCTGTCGTCATATCGCCTCACTATATGGCCTGCACACCACCATTTCAATTCCTGTACTTTTTTAATGATGTCACATACTTTTGTTTGTTCTCTGATCTATGCGCAGGGTTTTCTGCCCTGTCTTGTACATTACAAAATGGAACAGCTAGCCTACAAGCCTACATATTTCCATTACCTTCTGTGTTCTGAGTTTTCAGGTTTTATTTCCGTATTTTATAACGGGTAGGACCCACTGATCAAAGATGTTTCTTTTTAGGCTAAGTGGTAGTTTATTCTTAAATACTATGTTGAGTCTGAAAAATGCCTGCTAGACACATTCAACACGTTATGTCCGATAAAAGGACAGCGTTATGCCGACATTGAAACCGTTCAAAAGGCGTCGACCGCTGTACTAAACAGGACACTATAGGACACATACACGTACTAGGGTATATCTTTGGACGAGCTCAAAAATTCATTCGTCAACCTAATTGACCATGCAAAACGTTGTATTGACGAGCAAGAAGACTATTTTCAATAAAAATCATTTTTTTCCGAAAAAAAAATTAATAATTTTTTTTTTAAAGTTCTGCTTTCCATGAGACGCACTATATATATATATATATATATATATATATATATATATATATATATATATATATATATATATATCGTAGGAATAATTGAATAATATATACATAGTTGCTGATAAGATTTAGCAGTAAGCCCCCCCCCCAACATAGACTATATAATTGGCTCATTACATTATATATATATATATATATATATATATATATATATATATATATATATATATATATATATATATATATATATATATATATATATCGTAGGAATAATTGAATAATATATACATAGCTGCTGCTAAGATTTAGCAGTAATCGCAGCCACTGTTAATTAATCAAATAAAACCTCATAGACATTGAGATCAAAATGATTTCGAAACCTAATTCGCGCCCAAGGTAATAAAGGAACTTGTTGTGCAAATTATGGGTTATTGAACTTGACCTTAGATATTATAAGCCATTTCTGAGTTTGTATAGCATATAAAACGTTTGCCATAATAAACTAGAATCACGGTCAATATCTTGAGAATTAGTTCATTACATAAACGGGTACCGTTTAAATGTGAAATTGCATTAAAATTGATTTAAAGTTGGAAATTGGAGCTTAGGAATTCAGATCATGATAAATAAAAATGTTAAATTCTTATTGAATTATTTCTTGAGCTCTAAAATGCATTATAAATTTATTCAGTAGGTCTAAAAGTTTTCCCAAAGCAGAAATTAGAGATATTATATTAATTTAAGCGTCTGCATTATTTTTCTTATCTCTCAATATACGTTAGATAAGAATTATAAGTAATACTGTCATAAGTTTTATCTCTGAAAAAAAGGAATAAAACAAAATGAAAATAAAAGTGATGGATAACAAAGTAAAAAATTGTTTTATTCCTTTTTAAAAAATGAACTATCACAAAGTAACAGACAAATCAATCAATAATTTTATCTCTGAACATAATTCTTTCTTGTTCTTCGAATTCTTCTTTACAGAAGAGTAGTGACCTATGGAAGCTCATTCCATTCGCGTACTTTCCGGACTACTTCTCACCAGCATTCTCTATTTCTGAGTTGTTTGATTGCATATTGGAAAGATGTACCAGTTAGGTCTTTAATTTAGTCTGTATATCTTTTTGGAGGTGTGCGGCGTGATCTAGAACCGTCCATCCGTGCCTGTGTTACCAGTCTCTCCCGGTTATTACCGTCCCTGCATTCAGTGTAGCCAGATAATGTTGCTATTCGTTTATGAATAATTTGAGATAGCTTTATGGGTTCAACAATTTCTTGAATAACGTTTGCGTTTGTTTGTCTAACAGTTCACGGAATGCGAAGGACCCTTCTCCAGAACCAAATTTTAAAATAATCAATGCGCTTGAGGTCTTGTTCTTTAATGGTTCATGTTTCAGCGGGATATAGCAATACTGAAAAAACTAAGGTTTTTACTATGTTTCTTTGTGTTATGTGGTATATCATTCCGCCTCTTTTTCTGATCTCATGAGGATTACCTTGCTTTCATTCGATATTATAATCCGCCACCCCCCACCCCCTCCCCCCAACATAGACTATATAATTGGCTCATTACTTAATAAACTGACTAAGATTAGGCATGTTATGACGTTTTGACGGTCGATAAATAACCACTTACAAAATTTAAAAACAGACCTGACTTGCAGAACTCGCAAAGAGAAGTCAATTTAGCAAAAATCATTTATAGAAAAGTTGCAGAATAAGAAAAAGAAAAATGTTACAAAAATTGTGCAAAATTGCCACGCCACTATTTGTTCGATTAGCACAACCATTACTCGGCGTACCCATGCGTCACTACAGGCATCAAAAATAAAATCCCGCTGTCCACGAATAACATCACAAGCGCTTTCAATGCACTGTTGTAGTTCTTCCACAGTATTTACTTCTCCATCGTAATAAACTAACTTTTTTAAATAGCCCCACAGAAGAAAATCGCAGGGCTCTAAATCCGGGGATTTAGTGTGTGCAAGTCACGAAATGGGCCATTGCGCCCTATCCATCTGTTAGGAAATTCATTATTTAAATGTTGTGAATTTCACGTCTAAAATGTGGAGGAGCTCCATCATGTAGAAACCACATATTCCATCTAACATTTAAAGAAACATCTTGTCATAATTGTGACAGATTATTTTGAAGGAAGTCTAAATAATTTTCATCTATCAATCAACCTAGAAGAAAGAAAGGCCTAATAAGCATGCCATTTACTACGGCAGCCCAAACATTTCCTGAAAATCTGTGCTGGAAATGAGTTGTTTTCAGAGCTTGTGGATTTTCTAGTGCCCAAACTTGGTTGTAGTGGAAATTATTTACTAAATTTCTTGTAAGTGTGACCTCGTCGATATCCAAAATAAATCTCGTGAAGTGAATTATATCAGTCAATTATCAGTGAATTATATCAGTAAAAGGCACTGACAAAATTCAACTCTTCTAGGATAATCTTTAACGCTTGTACCCATTAATAATGATATGGATAAAATTGTTCTTGTCGTATAGTCTTCCACACTTTACTATGACCAACTTTAACTTAACCTGCTATAGACGTTGTTGGCTCATTTTCCACAGTTTCTAAAATGTTTCCCTCAATCTCTACCATTTCGCGTAGAGGAGGTTTTCCAGCGTAACCTTCTCGTTGTGCCTTTAAGTACTCTGTGTCATGAAGTCTTGTAACTAAATTTCCAAACATTCACGGAGCTGTATGATTTCGTAAAGGAAACTTTTCCGCGTACAAACGACATGCTGCGACATGATTTTATACATTTAATAATAACTGTTAAAATAAATGACTCAACTTTGAAAACACCCTGCATAATTAGATTTATAATTACCAATTAATAACCGGCAATTCCCCTCCTTTCTCTAAAACTACAATCATTCTATTGGGAAGAGTTTCGAAACGGCACATGAAGTTATTGTGAGGAAATTTGGCCCATTCTTTCTCATTTGCCTTTTTTTAATTCATCTTGAGTTTGAAATTACCTGGAACCTTTATATAGTTCTCTGGCTAAACATTTTCGATGATATTTAGATCAGAGGACCTTGCTGGCCAGTCTAAAATGCGAACATTCTTCCGTTGAATATAGCCAAACCGTCTGCACGCGAGTATTATCTTGCTGAAATATAAAATTATCATTTGTCTTTGTGTCCAAATATTTCCCTAGTTGTATAGCAATCATGTTTAAATAGTCCTGTAAGTAACTTGTAAGTTCATTCGACTAAAAATGAACACGATGTCAATGTGTCTTTGATACCCGATGGCTGTTCAAACTATTACGCTACCACAACCCATTTGGCGCTTTCAGAAATGCTTTTCTGAATACACATCATAGAAGAGCAACAATTCGGTCCTTCCAAATAAAATATTTGCACATTATTTGCTTCCATTCTTTGTTTCAACGAACATGGTCTCGAGTGAACTGGTTCCGATATACTTTTTGAGCATCTCTAGAAGATATCACCTCTTAAAGATGCTCAAAAATATATGAAGCTGATTGAAGAACTCTTCCAAGATTTTTATGCTGGTATTCATACCAACTTCACTATCGCTATCCGCGATCTAACGAGATGTCAATGTGCTATTAGAACCGGCGCATAAGATAGCACGTTTTAGTTTATTTGTCGACTCCTACCATTCCATCAACAGATTTATCCATAAGAACTGGATTAAAATTGTTAGATGAGGAAAGACAACCTGCTGAATTTTGCAAAATAAACAAGTGCCATATCTTTTTGTCCTACCGTATAATTAAAATGTATAAATATTTCATAGGTATGTTCATAATAAATCGGGAATATAAGCTATTAAAACTATACCAGATGTAGCCGTTAATAATTATAAATGTTTTCTTAAAAAAACACATTTAATTTGGGAAAAAAGTAAAAAATGATTTATTCAAAGTATGCGCATTCGCTAACATCACATTTTTCTCATGTTCCTGGAAAAAGAGATGCTCTCCCAGAAAATCCATACATCTTTTGAGACGGTCCAGTCATCAAGCCAGTTTTCGACATCTTCGTAATTGTTAAAGTGTTTCATGGGAAGTGCGTGAGACATCGATGAAAACAAATGGCAATCGGAAGGAGCCAAGTCTGGTGAGTACGATGGGTGGAGCAAGAGTTTTCAGCCAACTACAGAAATGGTGTCTCCGATCGCTTTGGTTGTATGCGATGGGGCGTTTTCATGCTGCAAAATCACTTTTCTGTCTTGTAGCCCATTCTAGTCGCTTTTCGATTAATGCATGTTTCAAATTGATCATTTGTTGACGATAGCGAACGGTATTAACTGTTTCACATGGTACACGACACCCTTCTACTCCCACCAAATGCACAAGCGATTCCGTCTGGTGATCGATGTTGATTGTTGCCCTGGGTCAACCGTTGGTTTTCTGCGTTTTGGGTTATCAAAATTTATCAACTTTTTGTGTCCAGTCAGGATCCGAGGCAAAAAATCTTTTTTACATGCCGAGAAAGCCATTTTCTTGCCTTCTGGATCTTTCCCATGGCATGCAGACGATCACAAATGGTTCGGCAATCAACATTTAACCTCTCTGTCATTTGTTGTTGAGTTTCGATGCCGTCTTCTTCCAAGAATGCTTGCAATTCCACTTTTAAATCGTCTAAACCAACACCCACAACATTGTACGTTGAGGCATTGTCTTGTCACCGTAAGTTTCTACAAGTATACGACGGTTTTCACTCGCATTTTTCTTTCGATTGAACAAGAAAAGGAGTAGGTTCCGCAAATGCTATCTATATTCGACATGTTTTCCACACGAAAAAATATGACAGTGACAGTAAACGTTAAATCTCTTAAAAAAAATTAAATTATTAACCGTCACACCTGGTAAATATCCTGCTTACTTCTCAGATAAGAGTTTTTCTAAATGATATATTTGCCAAAAATCAAATTGTTTCTTGCTGGTCAGTATTTTAAACTTAAACCAGAAACGATTGTTACTATAAAATAAGATTAACATTCAATATTACATTACTCTCGATTCACTTACTAACCAGAATATACTCAAGTACAAAATTTTATCACAGTTAGCATTCTCAACGTTCTTTGCTAATAAGATTGCTTGTTTTGAAAATATCGTACACACCGGTCAGTCTATTATGAAGGCGATTTCGCGGGAATATAGCATCGTATTCATTATCTATTTAGCTCCCACATTCTTTAAAAGTTCATTAATATATATCAGGCCCTCAATTCAATTCTTGGTCGTTTTTGATTATTTAATACTTGTTTATGACAGAAGTAATATAAATTTAATCTTCGAAATAACTTTCCTTACATTCTATACGCTTTCACCACTTTTCAGATAACTGTCGAATCTCAAAGTGAAAAAAAAACTTGGGTGGTTTTGATGAAACAAAGTCATTGAGATTTTTTTTTGGATTCCTCAAGAAATTTGAAACCTTTAGCAACCAGGTATACTTTGTAGAGATCAGAAAAGATGAAAACCCAGAGGAGCCATGTCTGGAGAATATACCAGATGCGATAAAATCTCCCAGCCCAACTCGATAATGATTTTTCCTTCTTTCAGAGCGCCACTGACACGAATCATTTGCTGCTAATAACGGTCAGCAGTAATCGCTTAACTAGATTGGAATAACTCATAATGCACAACAGTTAGCTGATCCAATGGATATTTGGTTTTGTGGTACTGGTTGATAGCTCACCGAGATTAACCCACGATTCTACTCTTCCTTTCAGCTGTGACTTTATAGGGGAATGAAACCTCTTTGTATTTATCCTAGCTTGAGTAAAAGGTTAGAAATGGCTTGCGGGTTAACTCCGAATTTCTTTTATGTAGTAATGCATGACAAGAATTATCGTCGATGAAGACAATCTTGCCCCAATTCTTCATCAGGAGTTTATGAATGTTCTGGACGTTCTGCATCAATTAAGCCAAATGTTATAATTTCCAATCTAGTTTGGAATTTCTGGAACAATTTTATACAAGCACCGTACGAAACAGCATTATCCAAAAAAAAATTTGAATCAACCAGATTGTTTTTTCAGGCTATATTCACAGCAGGCGGGCATATTATTATACCTTGTTTTGAAGCTGAAAAATAGCGCTTGTAGCGCCAATAAACGTGGGGGCCGTGAATTAATTTAAGGACCTAATACATCCACGTCGAACAATTGAAAGAAGAATTTTGTGATGCTAGACAGTGTCCTAAGAACATTTATTTTACTGTTATGATATTATTGTAATAAAATTATTGTATATTTGTTATAAAGAACAATAAATGTTTAGCTACAAAAATGTTGCTATATTTAGAAATATATTAAATAAGTTTCATATTTTGCAAGCCATTTCGGAAAACTATTTCCGAGATAAGATAATTTTGCTGAACATAATTATAATATGTATATTGACTTCAGGAGAAATGTTATTAAAAAATATATTAAGTAAACAAATTAAGTGGAAGCTTGTATAATTCGTGCCTTGTGATTTTGCTACAAATCACAATTAATTTCTGCTACAATATCAGATTATCCATCTGACTAATGTATTGAAAAAAAACTAGGATTTATATTAGCGCTGGAAGCGAGGAATGATTGCCCGATTATTTTGCGGAATAACAACGCTCAACTACAAATCGGAAAAAGAACTAAGGATACCATCTAAGTAAGGTACAAGAAGTTCTAGCTCACCGACTTACGAATGGCTAATGATTATGTTAAAACAATCGACGAAATCTGAAAAACTGTCGATGAATGTATCCAATCGCTAGCACCACGTTTATTTCAGTTTCTTTTTCAAATTGATCAGTTACCCCAAAAGCGTATAGTTATCGGAAGTAATAAAGATTATTTTGTGTATGTAATATGAATGTTTTTTTACATCCAATTGTTTTTGTCACCCACCTTTTTCTTTATATAACCTTTGAGAGGTTCTCGTAAAATTTTAATTAACAATATAATTTCCCTCTCAACATTTTTATAATTTCTTTATTTTAACTAATTATATAGTGTACAAGTTTTTTTTCTCGATGAAACTATATAACAAATATTATTTTGCTCCAAATGTAGAAAAAATATTCTTATGTAAATATATATTATAATCATTCTTAAATAATTATAAATTAAAATTTTCAAAATTATCTAGATTTTTTAAGATTTAACTTCTTTTTATTTTACAATCTGTAATCCCAAATTACAATAAGTAAAGTGACATTCGCACAGAGAATGGAAATTCAGCAACAATCTTTTCAAAAATAAAAAAATATAAAAAGATTAGTTTGATAAAAGTCTCAATTAGCCTTCCGAAAATAAAATCTAATTGTTTGGTCAGAAGGAAAGTCCTTCTTGAGTCTTCTTCTGATAATTACATCATTATGTTACTTGGTAGGCTATTAGTATGTGACTCCCGTCTTGTCTCATATTTTTGAGAGTACCTTGTGACTTCGTCGATCAAATTTAATTGAAATTTCTCCAGTGAAATAATAAATATAAAGAAATATTTTCATTGAAAATGGTTTTATTGTTTTTCAAAATATTCCCCGCGATGATCAATACATAAAAAAACTCATTGGGTGCCAAATCAGGACTGTACGGTGGATTGACCGGGCAAATATTGAGTTGTTTGGTCCGAGATGTGAGCTCGCATTGTCATGTTGAAGAATGATCCTGCGTTGCTGATTGTTTTTCTTATTTCTTCAAAGACTTCTGGAAAACAAATGATTGTACCATTCGAAATTGGCCGTTCTACGATTCTCTAGTGGCACTGTAGCCACATGCCCATTTATCCCAAAAAAACAGACGACCATTTGCTTCGAAATGCTTCTTACGTGAACAACTTTTTTTGGATTTGGCTCATTTTGAAATACTCATATAGTCGACTGCTGTTTCTTTCACGGCTTTTTCAGGGCTAAATGGTTAGGTAAAATATTGTGTATGCTACTCAATTTCGCCTCAATCTCGTGGATGCCTCAGTCTCGCGGTATATCACATGACGATTTTGCTTTATCAGTTCGCGCACAATATCTATTTTTTCTGGTGATATAGGATGGTGCTTCATCGTCAAAAGTCGAAGTGAGTTGTTCAATGCACTGTTGTTGAGATAATACATGTCGAAAGTCGCAGTAAATTATCGAACGATGTTTAAATGTAAATGTTATGTTTAAATATAAAGATTTTCTATTAAGGAAATATTTATAAACATGTTACATTTTGAAGGTTAGCAAGGCGAAGATATTTTTACTATATAAATATCAGGTTCGTGGCTTAATATATAAATCAAAAATGAGATTTTTGTTTGTTTTGATGTGATTAGCCAAGTTTAGAGACATAAAAGAATAGATTTATATCTTTATTGGGGGTTATTGCCAAACAGTCGACTTGAGTCTCCTTGAAAAATATTTGTGTTAGATCCGTAAACTGTTGATGGCATATAAAGCGTGTATAAGCGTGTAAAGGTGGTATATAGAGCGTGTGCGTAATATAAGAGCGCAAGATGTGAATTTTAAATAAAGCATAGTTTTCTGTAGCAAAGTATTGAAATATTTATTAATATGTAACATAGACATTTGGAAATTATCTATGGAACAACACATCCAATAAATGGCTGCCAAGGCTTTGGTGACACACGCGTATTCTTTTAGTAAAATTTTCAATAACGGTTTTGCATAAATGTGGCGATATTTCGTTAATACAGCGCTCAATGTTCGTGTGCGCTCGGTGTTCAGAGCTTGGGTGGTCGTGGGCTTGTTGGTATAAACCTAAGACTTCAGAAAACCCCACATAAAAAGTCAATCGGTGTTAAATCGCAAGATCGTGGCGGCCAATTGTGGTCACCAAAATGGGAGATGGTACAATCAGAAAAGGACTCGTGCAAGACCGTCAATGTTTTACGGGCGGTATGGCAAGTGGCACCGTCCTGCTGAAACCAAAATTGCTTTCAAGAGCAATATCTTCCAATTGAGAGACAAAGAATTGGGTTATCATGTCACGATAACGTTCGTCATTTACCGTTAATGCATTACCTGCCTCGTTTTCAAAGAAAAATGGTCCAATGATTCTTTCAGAACACAATGCATACCAAAGAGTGACATGTTGGGATGCACTTGCTTTTCATGAATCATTCGTGGATTTTCTGAACTGCAAATTCGACAATTGTGCCTAACGAAGCCATCGAGATGAAAATCGGTCTTGTCGCTGAAGATGATTTTGTACACAACATCGGCATTTACTTCTTGTTGTCCAATGATCCAGTTGGTGCACTCTCTTTACAGTGTATGGTCTGTTGGCAAACTTTGTTGTGTCAATTGTATTCTAAGCATGGAGATGCAAATGTTTGTGGCTGTTGAAATGTGCAATTCTTGTGCACGATAACGAATCGAGGACCCTGAACTCTCGGCCACACTCTCTCGAAGTGCAGTGATCTTTTGTTCTGAACGACCGCGACGAACTCGTCTATAGTGTTTCACATCAATAACTGAACCAGTACTTTCGAATTTTTCGATTATTTTTTTTACAGTTGATGTATTTGAAACATTATTGATACTGAATTTCGGACGCACTTTACGAATCGTAGTAAACAAACTTTCACCATTTTGATAGTAATGTTTAACAATAAGGATGCGTTGCAGTATCGTGCAACGCTCCTATCTGTCTCTTATCGACCTGTCACAATTCTTAACCTATTGTAAAAATTTGCATTTGATATGAAAATTCGTCCCAAAATTTTATTTACCAAAAATTACATTTACCAATATAGTATGTGCCGTTCTACCTGATGACCTTTTTCTATCTCTCCGGTACTTGTATAATCCCGCGCTCCTAGAAGTTCTGAGGTTTCTGTCAGAAGAACTGAAATCAAGTATTCCAAGGAAGTTAAGTTTTTATCTAAGCGGTTTTGATCTAAGCGATCTAAATAAATGGTAGTCGGATAACGCAATGTCAGGAAGATTCCAATCAAGTTGTAAAAGTTTTTTTCGGGCAGTCAAAGACACATGTGGTTTAACATGGTGCCGACGGAATGCAATGCTCTTTCTGTTGGCTAATTCAGACCTCTTCTGGTCGATTGCTCACTTTAATACACTTAGTTGTGAACAGTATTTCTCCGAATTAATTGTATGGTTTTCAGCTAACATCTCATAATAAACAATTGGAGTTGCACCAAATCCGTAGTATAACCTTCTTTAGATGGAAGCTGGCATTTATGCTGATTGAAGGGAATTTTCCCTGCCTAAGCCATCTTCATTTTTTATAACCTGTAACCATCCGCTTTAAAAATAGATCGATTTTGTCACGCTTCAATAGAGTATTGCAAGTAAAAATTCGGTTTTTGAAATGTTTTTCGGTTAACTCATGCGGCACCCATGCATCAATATTGCTAACTATTTCATATTAAAGTAATCACCTTGACACTGTTGACTGGTTGATTCCAAGAATGTATCCAAATAAACTTGTAAAACTTTGCACATGTGAAGTAGATAACAATTCGGTTTTGCAATGTAATGTCATTTAGCGACAAAAACGAGATGATCGTTGGCATCAATCTAATGCTTTGTTTATATTTAAGCATTGTCTGTAAAATTATGTATGGTTTCTAGAGGGAAGCATAAAATTTGACAAAGAATCCCTCGTTATTCGCGACAGTAACCAGACTGAGTAAGGCCAGATGCCTCCTAATAGGTACTGTTCGCAGTACAATTGCCAGTTGGTGGATTTCTTAGGAGACTTAAAAGTTACATAGAAAACAAAAATTAAGGGAGCTCAAGGGGGCGCTGATTCGGATTAATCTGAAGCACATGATAATAGTTCGGAACTCATGTTAAACATTAGATCCAGTCTATACCCCTTTTATAAACAGTGCTTTCATTTCAAAACTAGCCACCCTCAATATTTATTTTAGCAATGAAAATGAGGTCTAGGCAAAAATCACATCAATTTAGAAATCGAGGGGGAGATTCAAAACAATGTCCGCTATATTTTATGTTTCACCTCCTTGCCTCCTACCTAAAAATTTGGTAACCCCTATCTTGTAATATATAATTTTAAAGGTCTTAAAAATCCTAATTAAACTGCATTTACTATTGATGACTGTAAGTAGCATTGTTCATGCGAGAGAATTTTTTTTTAACTAAAATACAAAAATAAATCAATGAAATAAATGTACTTTTAAAAACACGATTTAAAAATTTACTTTAAGCGCTGCAAAATGCCCGCCACTGTTAGCTAAACAATAGAATAATCTGTTTTCGAATTATTTTCAAACGTTTTAAAAGATGTCCTTTTTAATTAATCTGCATGTATGCATAATTGTGTCTTAGCTCCTGAATATTCTGCGGTGGAGTTTGTATAAAACGAAGTTTTGTATACAGCTATCTTCAGATGTTACCCCAAAGAAAGAAATCCAGTGGCGTTACATCTGAAGATCTCGCCGGGCATTCCACAGCGACTCTTCTGCCTATCCATTTGTCAGGAAATCTTTGATCCAGCCATCGCCGAGCATGTAATGGGTAGTGTAGTGGTGCGCCCTCAAGTTGAAAGTATACATTTTGTTCATCCAACAGTGAATTTTTTTCTTCATCGATTTGGTTTTTCATATAAATATAATAAATAAATATATATATATATATATATATATATATATATATATATATATATATATATATATATATATATATATATATATACCAATATTTCCAATTCCAGAATTCCACTGCAAACGTTAATCTTTTGGGGAAAGTACGTAAGTTCGTATGACCCTCTCGAAACACATGTGGATTGCTATTGTCCCAGTATATACAGTTAGGTTTATTTACAAAGCCATTAAGGAAAAATGTTGCTTCATCGCTGAAACAAATAAACCATATCTGAATCATTCTGTCGTAAGTATCTTCGCTAAGCTGTTGAATAATTCTAATTTTTTTTCTTAAATAAGGGAAGACCTTGTTTTGATTTAAGTTTGGGTATGCGACCGAGGGAAATATTTGTTAACCTAGCGAGATTTGGTATTGAAGTGGTTGAATCAACAGCACTATGGCCTAAAATTTCAATCTGCATGAGTTCATTAGGAACGCTCGGCTGCTTATTCACTTTGTTACAAACAGAGCCAGTCCCTTCCAATTTTTGAATAAGTTTTATTACGTACCTATATTTTTGTCCCGATGCCTTTCATTAAAAAGTCGGACTGTTCTGCGAGCACACAATTTTCTCCTGTAAAGTATACATGGTCAAATTCTGTCACTGTCACTGTAACTGACACCACTTGACAAACAGTTGAAAATCGGCACTTCTGATAAAAATGTTTTTAATTTTAGCTGCAATGGGGAATAAAGTGAGCCTTAAAACACAAATGAGCGAAGTGTTAAAATAAAAAGTCTCTTATCATACTTTATATATTTTATTAGGAAATGAAAAATGGTATGCATAAAAAAAGTTATAACAAACATTGTAAACACAATATTGCGATTCCGTTAAATACCCTTTAAAATTATTTTTTCCCCCTATTATGAGAACGGGTCGACCTATTTCAGTTTTGTAAATGCAGTTTAATGCAGTTATATATGTGTGTGTGTGTGTGTGTGTGTGTGTGTGGCGTAGGAAGTAAGACGATCAGAAGAATTAAACAAAAACAACCATTTGAGCGCTGGAATCGAACCAGCTATCATTGGATCGCCTGGCGAGCGACTAATCCACCAGACCACCGCGGTCGACGGAGGTAAGGAGGTGAAACATAAAATATAACGGACATTGGTTTTGAACTTGAGCTTTCCGAGATCTAAACTACAGATTTGGCATTTACGAAACTCAATAACTATCATTTATTATATATATATATATATATATATATATATATATATATATATATATATATATATATATATATATATATATATATAAAATAGAAAAAAATAATTTCATCTTAAATAATAAACCATTGTTTGTTGTGATTTCGGATCCAAAGAGGTTACTAGTCCATATTTTGTAAGTTTAAAAAAGCAGTTAACATCAAAACATCAAGATTTTAACCAAAGGGTAATCAAAATTACAAAAAGTGAATGTCTAAAATTAGCCATATATTATTTATAACCAAAAATATCAACTGTTCGACAAACTAAATAAATAATAGTAAATTAAACATTTTCAAGCAATTCAAAATTAAAAATAAAAATCACATCAACATGCATGGTTGAATGAATAAGTTAAGATACAAATTTTGAATAAAAAGAAATTGTGGAAAACATATCTCAACAATAAAACTGAAATAAACCTCCAAATGTATAATGAACAAAACGGAATAGTTAAAGTAAAGGCCAAGGAAGCAAATCAGACGACAAGCAAATTGTTGTACGCTGGAAGGAACACTTCACCTTGAAAGATCAAGATGGAAAATCTTACCTGAAGATAACAGAAGGAATATGATACATAAAATATCAAAACAATGATATTAGTTGATTAATATTAGTTGTGGAAAAATTAATATTACAAATCTAAATAAATTTAAGCGAAAATATCCTATTGATTGATTTGTCCGTTCCTTTGTGATAGTTCATTTTTTAAAAAGGAACAAAACAATTTTTTACTTTGTTATCTATCACTTTTATTTTTAAACAAAATTTGTGTGACTATAGTTTCGTAAAACGATTTAACATTCTCAAACACTACTTTAAAATTCTAGTATATTATAATACTAGTATAACATAAACTAGCATAAACTCTAGTATATTATAGTACTAGTTTTAAAGTAGTGTTTGAGAATGTAAAATCGTTTTACAAAACTATAGTCACACAAATTTTGTTTAATAATAAAAGTGATAGATAACAAAGTAAAAAATTGTTTTATTCCTTTTTAGAAAATATCCTAATCGTTCGGCTTCTCATAAAACGCCAATTTGTCCGTATATTCAAAGAATTTCAAGAATTCGAAACAGTTGGAGATAGGCTCTACATAAGAAGTCGAAGAACAGTGTGAATCTCCAGGAAAGTCGATTCGACGTGATGTACAATTCGGAATTTCTCTACGCAACTTACGTCGAATTTTGAGAAGTGATTTGTACAAAATTTTCAAAAAATTATCAACATAAAATTGAAAGACAAAATAAACATATTATATTTAAAAAAAATCTGTCTTGTTTCTTTAAAAAGTTATAAATAATCAAAATAGTACAGTGGCACTTGCCACCCCGTATTAATAATAAATGTTAATATGTTGGTATTACAAATAATCAGAATCCAAACAGCTCCCAAACAACATATGCACTAATACAAGAGTTATATGATAAATATCGGGCCTTGACAAGAAAAAACATTTTTATGTGTAAAATTTATTTTATTTTCCAACGTAATCACCTTTATTCGATACACTTCGTCCAACGTTTTTCTATATTTCCTATCCTATCTAAAAAATCTCGGTTGATCCAACCCTTCAAAATTAGTATTCGATGACTATTCGTGACTGCCCTTTGGCCTATGGTGAGGTGTGATGAATCCATGTTTCGTCAACAGTTATAAACCGATGCGAAAAATGATTCCGATTGTTACCGACTTCGTTAAATATTCTTTTGAAGTTGACATACGTGTGTGTTTAGTGTCAGTTGTGAGCAATTCCGGCACCCATCTTGTGAGTTATTAAAATATTCTGCACCCATCCCATTGAGATGCTCACAGTCTCAGCAATCTCATGCACTTTCACTCTCCGATCGTTTATCACCATATCGTGGATTTTTTCAATCATTTCTGAAATGGTAACCTCATTTGGATGACCTAGACAATCTTTATCAAAAATGCTTGTACGGTCACGTTTGAATTCAGCTGTCCAATATTTCATGGCCATAAACTTCACTAAGCTCCATTTTAATATCATCATTTGTTGAGATCATCACAAAAGTTGTTCTAATTAAATGGCTGCTATTAATAAACTAAACCACGCAGCGATTTGAGAGTTTGACAATATTGTTGGCAAAGGTTATATTTAGGAAAAATATCACTTTTTTTAAATATGAGCTGCGCCATCTTTGCCCCATGCCAGATACTTATCATACAGCCGTCGTACTAAACCATACAGCAACTCAAGGACAACATCCGTACTGAAATCGCTGTCTTAACACCAGATATGTTGACAAAAGTAATGGAACATGCGTTAAAAAAGGGCACAAAGTTGCATTGCTGCTAACGGCTCTCATGTGATTGACATAATTTTAAAAATTAATGAACACAAAATTTAAAGACGAAATAAACATCTGTCTGGTTTCTTTTAAAAGTTATAAATAATTACAATGGTAGCGTGACACTTGTCTCACTCCTTATAAGTGTAATGTTGCAGTTGGATGGTATTATCCAAAGGGATGAGTTAAATGGTATTATACTAGAGCAAATAGGGTTTAGAATGGAGAATGTTTGAAATTTCTCTTTAGTCAAACCTAATATAAAGGAAATTATTACTAATAAAAACACCCAAATGGTTTTTCCTTAGTGAGATTAAAACCCAAACAAATAGTGATCCTGATCTTGACACTAATCGTAACGATCATAACCAATCAGGAAACGAGACTGCACACAGGTCGGTTCCTGCTGCAAGACGACCGATCAATTACGTCAGCGATATCGCAACGACGCTTATGGTCCTGAGGCGGCGAGCAAAATGGGAAAATGGTAAAAACCGAAAGTGTTACAGCAGGTCGAACGCAGAAACGTTTTCGTATAAAGTGGGCCCGTTCTCTTACGTGTCAATGGTGTAACGCTTTCTTGAGATGTTTTGGTTTTACGGCTGCTTTTTTTACATAATTCGTCGTTATCAGTCTTTACTAAGAATTTATTTTAATATCCACTCGTTTTATGCTCCTTTTACCAAAACTAAAGCGTAATTTAGGTCAGTTTTTTTTGCACTATAGTTATGAAATTTTCAATACGAAAACAAACATCCGGTACACCTTAAAGAGGGCCTAAAACACCCTTTATATTTAAAATGTTTTTTAACTTTATATTTGTAGGGCCTCACAAAAATATATGCGTTTTTCAGGTAGTTTTTACTCATTAAGTCCTTCAGAATATAAAATTAAAACCAGGAGCTTTATAAAATTTATATCTGCAGGTTATTTTTCGAAATATAGACCGTTGCTTTCGATGACATCACCCCTCTTTCGGCCAGTAACGTAGTCGTCTTAGATACAACAATGAGTCTTTAATGGCGAAAAACTGGAATCAGCCAGCTTTTAGTTCTTCAATCCTGTTTTTTTTTTCTACACAAAAAATTAGCCATGGGCCGAAACAAGTGGTAAGCAGACGAAGCGAAATCGAGTCCATATACTCGATTACGGATAAGTTAAAGTCAATTTTCTTAATTTTTGGGAGGGCAGATGTGAAGTGTATGCTTGTACATGCAAAGCCGCATATTTTTCGGCTATAACAGCGTGTAGCCCCTCAAGTTGAGCTTGAGCGTGAATTTATCGCCCTACCATCAGGAACCAATTCAAAGTGAGTTATTCCGACCTAATCTTCCTGTATCTTCAAAACTCATGTCTCCATCCCGGAACTTTTTGAACCAAAGCTGAGCGGTGAGGGTGCGCTAAATCTAACGAGCCGCGTTGTTGGCTTTGAAAGTTTTTTTACGAGGGTTGCTATTTGGGTGTCCAGAATTGGCAACAATGGTGTTGCTAGGCGCCATCTGACATATGCATCGTAAAGTTTGACATTGTTGACTGTATACGTACTCATTAACTGTATAAGTACTCAGAACATTTTGTCATACGGACTCTGTTTGCATTGTTTAGCGACTTGAAAATTTCATCTCAGTCAAAAAATGGAATTTACACATGAGAATTTTTGAGCGATGATTTACTATGACTTTGGACATGGATTACCTCAACAACAGCGCATCGATCAACTCACTTCGACATTTGGCAATGAAGCACCATCTAAAACCACTGTATATCACTGGTTTAGTGAAATCAATCGTGGCGGTCGTTCGCTCACTGACAAATTTAAAGAAGGTCGTCCTAAATCGGTTGTTGTACCAGAAAACATCGATACTGTGCGCGAACTGATAAAGCAAGATCGTCGTGTGACATACCGTGAGATTAAGGTATCCCTGGGTATTAATATGGCAGGGATATATAAGATTTCCCAAGAACATTTAGCTGTGAAAAATATATGTGAGCGTGAGATTCCGCATAATTTGACAATCGCTCAAAAAATCGCTCTTGGATCTATGCGTATGAGCCCGAAAGTAAACTGCAGTCGACCGCATGGATCTTTCAAAATGAGCAAACCCAGCAATAGTCGTTCGCGTAAGAAGCACATCGAAGCAAAGGGTCGCCTGTTTTTTTTTTAGAGATAAATGGTCATGTGGTTACAATGTCACTAGAGAATCGTAGTGAATGGTACACAACCATTAGTTTGCCAGACATCATGACAATGCGAGCTCTCACTCATTGAATCGACAATTTTCCGGCCAAAACATCGAATTGATGGGTCATCTGCCGTACAGTTCTGATTTAGCAAAAATGATTTCTTTTTTCATCGTCCGTGAAGAATAAAATACGTGATCAACGATTTTCGATGCCAGAAGAAGTGGTTGATCCGTTCAAAATGTATGTTTTGGAGATACCTCAATCGAAATGGAAAAGTGCTATGAAAATTGATTCAAACGTATGCAAAAGTGTATCGATCATCGCGGAAAATATTTTGAAAACAATAAAACCATTTTCAGTGATAAATTTTGTTTTTATTTATTATTCCGGATACATAAATAGTAACTCTGATAATAATGTCTTAAAATTGCCCTAATGTCACAACTTATTTTACTTTTTTAACGTTTTTAAATCATTTTAATACTGAAGGAGGAATGTATATTTATTTCAGTAAAAAGTTGAAATCGGATCAAATCTCTGTGGAGAGAAATGCAATCCTTTATTTATAAACAAAGGAAAAAGTGTTTTGTTCACTCTAGTATTAATATATATTTAATATAATTCAAAATTATTATTATTGAACTACACATTCTGTCAAATAAATTCCTAAAATAATTACTTTAAGAATCCCGCGCAAAAGGTATGAAAAAACGGTTTTGTTTTGCGTTTTGTATTATATTATTTGTAAATATTTGAGGTTGTAATCAACCTTTTAAATTGCATAAAAAGATTGAACAAAGTATGTGTGTATCTCAAATTTTGTGTTGTCAATAAAATTTCTTGTACTGAATATTTGAAAATGTTGTAAGGGGTTTACGGTGAATCAACTTTATCAAAAACGTGATCATATGAGTTATTCGAAACATTCAAAGAATATTGAGAAGATAGGGTCGACTTTTAAAATTAATTTATATATATATATATATATATATATATATATATATATATATATATATATATATATATATATATATATATATATATATATCTGTCTTATCTTCTAATGCCAAGCATACAACTTTACATTTTCCATTTTTCCAGGAAAAGCAAAATTATATTCAAAATGGCTCTAAGAATAAAAAGTACACAAGACTATACTCGATATTTATATATATATATATATATATATATATATATATATATATATATATATATATATATATATATATATATATATATATATATAGGGCTGGCGAACCAATTGGCTGAAAAATAAACCTGAAGAAGAGTCTGGTTATGGACAATAAATTATTTGCGGAGGACGGAAGATTTTCAGTTTTAAGGAGGTATTATGTGATTGTGGACCACTTTATATATCTTGGACAGAGGATTTCAATGGAGGTAGATACTATCCGGGAGGTGGAACGGCGTGTAACATGTGGGTGGCAGGCATTTAGCAGACTCAACATAGTGTTTAAAGGCAAACTCACCGTTTACCTGAAAAGAAATCCACCACTCACTCTGCTAAGTGGGACTATTTGAATTATATACATAGTTGATGCTCAGTTTTTGTAGTAACCGCAGTCACTGTTAATTAATCAAATATAACCTCATAGAAATTGAGATCAAAATGCATTCCAGCCAAAAAGCTTCAGGGATGACGCTTCAATAAAGAACCAAAACGGTAAAAAATTAGCCATGTTTACTATTTTCTCTAATTATCGTGATATTATATACTCGTAATTCCCTGTCATTTGTTCAACTAGTCAGTAAAGAATATCATCTAGGCATTATGAGAGGTTTGAAAGATAATACATTAATATATACAGAAAATGTTAGTTAAATTTGTAGAAATTAGAGAAGGAAAATATAAGTTAGGATTTTGATCAAATATATACTGACAAAGCCAGAAATTTTATATTAAATGAATTTAAAAATTACATCTTTTATTGCCCTTATACAGAGAGACCCTACCCTTATACATTGACATATCTATGGAATCGATTACATATTAACACAGGACTAATTAACATGGAGCAAAAGTAATTTTTGAATAACAGGATTCTGTCAAAAAAGTACCTGGAATTAATCACTTGAAAAGCCCACTTAAAGGGATTGTCAAAATTGTTGTTATCGCTAAGTTGGCACAACTGTTCTCCACACTGACGCGGAGTTTAAACGTTATCTGTCATTTAGTTTGTTTACAGTGCACGATTTTGTCAGTTTATCTTAAGTGTGCTTTGCGATTTTTACAAGGGATAAAAACAACGAACAAAGATTTTGTCTTAAATTTTGCATTGCAAATGGAATGTCGTGTTCCGAGTCACTGAAAATATTGCAGAAGACTTACTAGGAATCGACTTTATCAAAAACACCTGCATAGGAGTGGTACTATGCATTCAAAAGCGATCGAGATATGCTGGAAGATTTACCACACTCTGGTCGGCCATCAACGTCTTCAACTGAAGTTAACATCCCTAAAGTAAAGGAAATGGTCACTGAAAATCGTCATTTCAGTTTGAGAGAGGTAGCCGCTGATCTTTCTGTATCTTACGAATCAATTCCTACCATTTAAGTGATTGTTTGGGCATGAAACGCGTTACCGCTCGACTAGTGCCGAAAGACCTAAATTTTCTTCAGAAACTCAATCGCGTAAAGGTCGATGCTACAACGAGTCGATTTCGACCCCACATTCATAAAACGCATTGTAACTGGTGATGAGACATGGGTAATCGAGTTTGACATACAAACCAGTCAACAAGCTTCGAAATGACGCCTTCCAACTGAGCCGAAACCGAAAAAACCACGTCAACGCCGATCCAAAGTTAAGGTGATATAAACTGTTTTCTTTGATTATCGCGGTTTAGGGCACTCGGAATTCTTGCCAGAAGGTCAAAGGGCAAATAAAGAATATTATCTGAGTGTTATGCGGCGTTTGAGAGACCAAATTCGTTGAAAAAGGCCAGATTTGCGGAAAAAAAACTCTTGGATTTTGCATCACGACAACTCTACATTTCAAAAGGCTATCATTTTGAACGAATTTTTGACCAAAAACTCAACAAACACAATCGAACAACCACCGTATTCACCTTATATGGCTCCGGCTGACTACTTTCTGTTGCCAAAACTTAAATTACCACTTCGAGGCACCCGTATTCAGTCGATAGAAGACATAAAACAGAATTCGCGAGAATGCGTTTAAAAAATGTTTTGACAATTGGATTATTCGTTGGCATAAGTGTATTATTTCGGAAGGAGCCTACTTTGAAGACGATACAATAAATTTGGATAAATAATAAACATTTTGTGTTTTATTGACCAATTTCCGGTAGTTTTTTGTCAGAATAGGATATTTCATTAGGGAGATTATTTTTATTTAATATCGGTTAACAGAAACGGATAATTTGTTGATTTCATATTCAAAAATCAACTGAGCAATAATTCTCCCACAATATAAATCACACGAAAGAATGACTTAAAAAATGTAATGTTAGTAATAAATAATAACCTGTTTTATATTTTTTTCGCCCCACATGCTGCATTTTTTTTAATTTACCTATTCTTTTCGATAAAAATACGCTCGTGGCAAAAAACAAACAATAGTTACACAAAACATTTTTTTGTAGCAGAATAAAAAAAATCACGTAGTTTCGTTCAATTTTTAAATTTTATTTTTCAGTTTCTCAAATGTTAAGACTGCTAAATATATACTAAATAGCTGTCAAAAATTGTCCTTGTTACATATGTAATGAAAGCAAAATGCGCTAACACTTTCCAAAATACACAATTTTTAAATTAGTGTTGTGACACAGTTAATCATACGATTCTATAATTTTCATTGGCTGTAATTAAATTAAAAATGAAAATATGTTGAGCGAATTAGACTTAATGATCTTCTGATCATGGTCATGACTAGCGAAACACGCAAAACAAGAAGTGCAATAAAATTATGTAGCGTACTGTAGAAAGTTTCCTTTGTCAATGAGTTAATCTGTTTTTTTTATTGAACCCATCCATTTAAAAAAAAAAAACTAATAATAGTTCTCAGAAAACCCGAAATATTAAATATGTGAGAGTTTTTCATATGCTTTTCTTAGAGCATATGTATTATAATAAGATTGCTCAAACTTATTTTCCGACTTTTGTTTCCTTCCTGTTTTCCTTCCAACGCATATAATTATTATATGCAATCTAAATGTGTAACCGATCTTCAACTCTTACTAATCTCTGAACTTAGAATCATAAAATGATTACACAGGTCGACATGATTTTTGTAACATTAATGAGAATGCTCTTTTTGCATTTGATTTAGTTATTAAAATACCTTTTCGCAGAAATGGCCTAGCACGTCCCATTTTTAAGTACCTGCTTCTTCTTTATATCATGAAAATTATTTGTGACTTTGGACTAGACAATATAGGAATTGCCACAAGACCGTAGAGGGGGTATTTCTGCAGTTTTCTACGAACTTTAAGGGCAGTTTTATAATTTTCTACAGTTTAGTTTATTTCTGATTTGTTTACAGTACAGTTATGTGTTTAAGTCGAATACGGTACGTTCTAGTCATCGATTTTGCAAAAATCTGGCGAATAACCTAGATCTATATCTGAGGAAGTCAAAAAAGGCTATATTTTATATTTTAAGTGACAAATTTCAGATCACTATTAAAGTTGGACTCTTCATGTCAATTGTCAATTGGTCATTGTTCAATTGTCACGTAAATTTAGTGCAGTGGATGCATCGTAAGTGGATGCAATCGTAATCTCAATGTCTACTAGACAGAGCACAGGAACAGTTAGAGCCTAAAATTGATGAATATCAAGCAGGTTTTCGACCGAGCAGATTCTGCCCTGAACAGATCATGAATCTAAAGTTGATCCTAACACATCAAAAACTGTACAATAAAAATTTCGTCTGTACATTCGTGGATTTCAAAAAAGCATATGATTTTATTGACCGCGAATCTTTATTCCAAATCTTGAAAGAACAAGGACTAGATCTGAAAACGCTGACAATTATTAAAGCAACCTTAACTAACACAAGGCCAAAAATTTAATTCATGGGTGACATCTCAGAGCCCTTCGAAATTAAATATGGAGTGAGACAAGGAGATGGACTCCCGCCACTCTTATTTAACTGTGTTCTAGAAATAATAATACAGAAGTGGCGTGAAAAAATGTCGGCCCTGAATATTGACCAGCCCATTAAACTTGGGAGAACCAACATTAAAATTGATTGTCTGGCGTTTGCTGATGATCTAGTAATGTTGGCTCAAAATATATTAACGGCACAAAAACAGATTGAAATCCTAAAAGAAACCCCAGAAAAGGTAGGATTCCAAATTTCCTTTGAAAAGACACAATACATGACCTGCAACAGACTAATAACACCATTTCTAAAAACAAAATATGGCAACATCAGACCAGTCTCTCAATTCAAATATTTGGGTGAAATAATCATGGAAAATAGGTTGGAAAAAGCGGCCAATAAGGGTAGTTGCCAAAAAATGGAAATGGCATTAAGACTTACACAAAATATTTACAACAAAAACTGCATAACTAAAAACACGAAATTGAGACTTTACAACACAGTTATTAAACCAGAATGTCTATATGGAGCAGAAACGCTCATTATGAATGGAAAGAGAGACATCGACGACATTGACAAGAAGGAAAGAAAAATCATAAGAAAAATCTTAGGCCCCAAACAAATAAATGGCACAACATACCGATTTCGAGAAAACCAAGAAATCAAACAATACACTGATATGCATAGCGATATGAGAAAAAGAAGACTTAAGTTCAACGGACACATAAAACGGATGAATCCAAGTAGGTTAACTAGACAAATAGTCGAATTTTATGAAAATAGAAGTAGAGCTAAAGTAGAAATAATTAAATGGATTGCTGCAATTAAAGATGACCTAAGATCAGCAAATATTACACAAAGTGAAATTCAGGGTGGCTGATTCAGGAGGTTGTTTCAGACACAAGGTTAACGTTTGGGCGGTTGGCCAGAGAGAACAACTTGGTCTGACGAAAGGACAAAAACTCGTAGCGAAAGAATGAAATCAGTATGGGCGCAAAGGAAGGGCTTGCAACAACAAATGCCTCTAACTGTACTTCGCGTGGTCCACCAGGGCCCATACATGAATACAATATATATATATATATATATATATATATATATATATATATATATATATATATATATATATATATATATATATATATATATATTTCGAAGTTGAGTAATTTCTTTTTACAGTTTGTAGAAACCATAAAAATAAGTAATTTTACCAAAAATCATTTATATAGAAGTTATTAACTATTAAAAATTTGAAAACCTACCTGACTTTATACTATTCTCGACCACTGCGTTGTAAAGAAATAAATTATTTGTTTACTGCTAATACTGGGTGTGGCTTGTTTTTTGTAGTCTTGTACGATATTTCTTTTGAGTGCCATGTTCGATTTGACCAGTGGTAATAATTCCTTAATAGTGCGTGTTAAATTTTTGGGTACTTCCTGCGATTAAAATACCACACGTTTATGAAAACAATGAACTAGTGGACATAATATTAACTTACGGGGACAGCCAACAAAATGCCGCCCCAGAATTGTCGTTTGTACGCGAAAAGGTTTCCATTAAGAAAATCCCTTAAAACAGGGGTACCGTAAAAAACAGGGTACTTGAAGGCACAATTTCGCTCTGGAAAACCTCCTCTACGCGAAGCGGTAGAAATTTTAGAAATTATCGAAAACGAGCTAACAACGAGCACATATAGATATGCTATAGATAGATCTATAGCAGGTTTAGTTGAAGTTGGCCATAGTAAAGTGTGGAAGACTATACGACAAAAACACTTTTATCCCTATCACTATCAATGGGTACAAGCGTTACAATCCGAAGATTATCTTAGAAGAGTTGAAGTTTGTCAGTGGCTTTTACATTAGTGCAACAGAAATTAAAATTTTACCATATTCATTTGGAGCTATTTAGAAAAGTTTATCACGATAGAGAAGTAAATACTGTGGAAGAATTACAACAACGCATCGAAAACGCTTGTGATGTTATTTGTGTTTACACCGTCATTTTGTGCTAACCGAACAAATGGTGACAATTTTGAACAATTTTTGTAACATGTAACATTTTTGTTTTTGTTATTCTGCAAGTTTTATATGAATTATTTCTGCTAAATTGACTTCTCTTTGAGAGTTCTACAATGCAGTAATCGAAAATATCAGAAAGTTAGGTCTGTTTTCAAATTTTGTAACTGTTAATAACTTCTTTATTTTGGAACTTTTATACATGTGACTGAACTTTGAGAACACTCTGTATATATATATATATATATATATATATATATATATATATATATATATATATATATATATATATATATATATATATATATATATATATATATATATATATATGTATAGTTAATATCACTCAACTTATATGGCATACAATTATCGAGTTGGGTCTTACGTATCACATCAACCTCACGCATCGTTAAATGACGATGGCAATCATCATAACCTTGATTTTATCCAAATATGTGGTACGAGGTGAAAGTCGCCAAAATTTTCTTCTCTAAATTTCCATATAACGAATCATTTGCAATACCTACGCCATATAAAATACAATTTTTTTCGCAGGCTTCCGTTCGCTGGCAACAACCTCTTTCATTTTTAGTAATAGAAAATGAAAGTTGAATTAGTATTTAACTCAAATGCGTTTTCTACAATAATTTCTCCAATTTATATAGAAAATATTGTTAAATATCAAAAGTCTGAATAGTAATAGTACTTTCTAAATATCAGCAAAACACTATTTATGTTTTTTTTAAGAATTCACATAATATCTAAATATAATATGGAGAGTAAGAAATACAGTAAAGTGACTCATTACCACAAAGAAAGCACTGATCTGTGTCCATTTACAGCTATTGCTCCTGTTAATTGAACAAAAGTACATTTTCTATGGATGTACTAAATGTATCGTAACTAAAATATCCGAAAATTTAATATGTTTTGTCGTTAAGGAAATGATTAATTTGGAGAAAATTCCGACATTTATTTTGTATTTAAATCGTCTAACATAAATTTTACAAAAATTTTAAGAAATGTTTGTGAAAAAGCTTTCGTTTCAATGGTCCGGAACGATCTATCGGCAAAGTTTTCAATATCAATGGTATTAGATCTTATTATTGTTAATTATTATTGACTTTAAACATTTCACAAAACGCAGGGCAATGCCCCTATTGTGAAATTATCTCGTGCGGCCATTGTCTAAACTTCCTGATGCTTATCTGGTTTGGCTGTTTGGATGGTGGGCATTATTGGGATATACCCATTTTTCATTGTAAGTCGCAAATCCAGAAATAAAATATCAATCATGTGGACTTTGAAGTTACTTCCGAGAAATATTCATATAATACCAAGCTTAAATTTCCGTCAATACTGATAGTAAAGGGTTGTCCAATAAGGATGTCAGAACTTTAAAATGAGACACAGTGAAAACTTCCGGTAATAATCCGGTAAATCATATTTCATGTTGAAGAACAAATAATGCCATTATATTTTCAAGATAATGTTGTTCAAATATTCCTCTCCACTTCGTCTAGTGGCATGGACTCTAAATAAAGAATTATCAATTACTCTTTCACACATATCGCGTGGTATATTTTCAATGGTGACCTGAATATTTCGTTTAAGATTATGAATTGTTCGGGGTTGACAACCAGAGATTTACATGACCCAACAAAAAATAATCCAAAGGCGTAAGATTGCATGATCTTGGAGGCCTTTTCACATTACCATTTCGCGAATTGTCTAGCGAAATGTATGACAAGTCGCACCATCTTGATGAAAGAAAACATTGTTTATATCCTCATTTATCAGTTCAAACCAAAGCTATTATGTTAGTATATTCATATGCCGTTCACCATTATCATATTACTCCTTCAGCCCAAAAACCGCTTTAAACAGTGACTTCCTGAGGATGAAGAGATGACTCCTGAATCACTTGAGGCTTTCCATCGGCAATAACAGTAACTCCATTTTCATCATCTTCCAAAAATATAAGATCCTATTACTCCTTCAACCCAAAAACCACTTCAAACAGTCACTTTCTGGTGATAAAGAGATAACTTCTAAATCACTTGAGGCTTTTCATCGGCCCAAATCCTGCATTTATGTTAGTTCACAAACCCATTTACCTAGAAGTACCGGAAATGATTTTTTTTTCTCCAAACTGAACGCATTTTCATGGTAGATACGAATAATTTCTACGCACTATTAAATGGTGTATCTATCCACGGTAAATTCATCAATGTGCTGAACACAGCAGTCTGTGAGTGACATTTACATTTCAAACAGTGTTACCGGTATTACGTTTCAAAGTACCGGCACCTATTGGAAAAATTTGTTTTCCATTTTATTCAAAAATTTAGTTATATACCAGTTATAAAAATTCAAATTATATTTTTCCAGATGATTTAATTGTTAAAATATAAAGCGATTTTCAGAATTAAATAATATTGATTAATTTTTTTTAAATTTTAGGACCAAACTATATTTAATATTGTTGTAATTAATGAACACCATTTGTTTATTTCAATATTCAACAATGCAATAGCGCAATTGTTCAGAGCTGGCAATTAATTAGAAAAACTAAAATTTTGTTATTCTCTCCTTAAAAATCGACTTTTAAAATGATAAAAATATTCTGTTTTTGATTAAATTGAAAAGAAAGAAAAATAAATCAATACTATTCTAATACGTAAATTCTAATAAGTAAAAAAATAAAGAAAAAAAAATATTAAAGTTCGAACAGTACTATCTGATATTACGCTCTTCCAGATAGATATTACGCTCTCCAGAATAGTTGCATGTCGAATTCGTATAGCGTGAAATGTAAGATACCCTTAGTCACATTCTTGGACCATTTACACCTCGTACATGTACATAATTCGACTCCCCAAATCATGTTATCCACATGCTCTTAACAATAGAAGTTGTAATCTCCAATCATCTCGTTATTTCTAATCTTCTCGAATAACTCACAGCCCTTTTTAACTTCGATAACCGCCTTAAACGACAAACTCGTAGAATTTTAGCACTATTAAACACAAGAATACTGCTTAGCTTAGATGTATAAGCCAAAGTATATACGCCAGAAGCATAATGCTAAACAAGCAAAGAGTGTAGTTTTTATATTCAAGATATACTATTCTCCAGGTCATCTGATATCAAATTATTATGTAGCGTCTTTTAACTGAAAAATTAAACGAAAGCTGATAAGCTAGATACTTATCTTTTGAAAGTAGTATTAAATTCGAAGAGATTTACCATTAAACACCAAATCACTTTATTTAATAGATGTTTCGGTTAATAATATCGATTTTGCTAAGATATGGCGTTACTAATTCATTTGTTGGTATAGACTAATGACGCTTATGGTATTTTAGAGGAAATTATACTCCATCAAAAGCCAGTTCGTTATTAATTGTCATTGTGCAAAAAACATACTTTTTCATAACTTTGAATATGTCGAATTATGTACCAGAAAAAGACGTTTTGCAAAGAAATTTAATTTAACCTTCCTTCATTTGAAGACAAAGGCTGCTGAAAGTTATCGATTGTTGGTTGAAGCTTAAGGTGAATACACTCTAACCCAAAAAAAGCGTTTTAATGGTGGTTTAAACGCTTCAAAAAGTGGTGATTTTGATATAAAAGACAAGGAGCGCCCAGGGCAGGCGAAAAAAATCAAAGATATAGAAGTATTATTAGATTAAGACTCAACTCATACTTTGAAACAATTGTCAAAAGCATAGAATGTAGCCTAATCCATCATTTCCGAACATCTACACGCATTGGGAAAGATCCAGAGGGAAGGAAAATGTGTTCCATATGAATTAAAGGAAAGAGACATTGAAAGGCAAAAAACAAGTTGTGGAATCTTGCGTGCCAGACAGAAAAAAAAAGGTTTTCTGCATCGAGTTGTGACAGGTGATGAAAAGTGGATCTATATTGACAACCTAAAACACAAAAAACATGGGTAGACCCAAGTCAGGCTTCAACAACACAACCAGTGCGCTATATAAATGGAAAGAAGGATTTGCTGTGTATTTGGTGGGATAGTAGTGACATACCGACAGCAATTAATAAAATTAAAAAGAACGTTGAGGGAAAACGATCAGAATATGCCCAAAGATTAAGACAATGACGATTAAGAAGATGACGATTAAGAAGATGACGATAAAGTCATTTTTCAACATGGTAATGCTTGGTCCCATGTTTCAAAATGTATACAAAATTATTTGGAAAACTATAAAATAAACGTCCTACGCCACCCACAGTATTCGCCAGACTTAGCCCCATGGACTACCTCTTATTTCGATCAAGGCAGCACGAACTTTCAATACAACACTTGTCTCATTTGCTGGCCTCAAAAAACTAAAAGTTCTTTTAATGCGGAATCCATTCTTTGACAGAAAGATGAAAAAAGTAATAGCTAACGTAATAGCTAAATAGCTTGTCAATACTTTGTTTATTATGGTAATTTATTTTGTTATGGAAATAAACGCTCAAATTTTGCGAAAAAATCGATATTATTAACCGAAACACTTATTAACTTTTCGACGTACGTTACTCTAACCACGTTAGCATCACAAGGAGATGATTCAATCTAATTATAAAACTAACCTGTGTTCAATTTATATGATAACAGTACCTAATAAAGTGTAAAAATCATGAACCGTGAAATTAATCAAGCGTTACAATATTTCAAAAAGTTGGTTGTATGGAACAGGTCGTTTATCCCAAGGGTTTTTGAGTAATATTACTCTAAATACCCGTCTCTTGCTAATTTAAGATATTTACACTTTTATTCAGTCACATTTTCACAGAATTCTGATACCATTTCACTAATGAAACCACCATGTAATCGGATACTCTCGTTTAGGTCCTAAATATTTTCAGATTTATTCTTATAAATGTATTTTTGGATCTAAGGACCTCGGTGGTCAATTTTAATCGTAATTTATTTATAAATCAATTGTTTTAGCGTCTCCGTGTTATTTAACATCATCCTCTTGTTACCACGTAACTTCCAGGTTTATGTTCATATATAAACCTACATATCATTCAACAATACTGTAATCACACCAAATGTTAACTGATAACCACACCAAATATTAATTTTTTGAGAACATATTTAGAACTACTTCTATTCGTTTCCGTTGAAATGAAAATGCACCCCTTCCCTATAAAGGATCATATTGGAAAATTCAGCCCTTTTGATTATAGAACAAAATGCACAAACTGTTCGGTTTTATACTACAACATTTTGATAAATGCTAACTATTCAGTTTCTCTACCAATCTACCAAACTATCAATCACCAAAAATCATACATGCAAAATCTGGTATTATCGTTGCTTTGCGATAGTCAGTATTTTTACTTTACACAGAATTTCTTCAGATATATAATTAACAATTATTTTAAGACTTAAATTGAAGAAAATATTTTTTATTGTACACTCGTAAATCAATTTTTCGATTGGAACCTTTAGTGGGAAACACTAAACTCGAAGAAATTTACCAGTTAATACCATATCAATTTTTTTAAGTTGATGATTCAGAAGATGATTAAATATACATACTAAATCACTTTTTTTCTTCGCGCCATCTCCTAACCATATCAGCACCATCAGGAGATGATTCATTAGATTAAATTATCTCCTGATGATATTAACATGATTAGCGAAACGCGGGTCCAGGATTAAAAAATGTGACGTGATGATTAGTAGTAAATCTCTTCGACTCTAATCCTCGTAAATGTAAAAATTATTAAACAATCAAAAACATTTCGTTAAACATAAAGTAAATTTTACTTATCTGCAATACTATCAGCATTTTCTACAAACAATGTCAACATAAACAATTTATGTCTAAATGATTATAACAAAGGTAAGTATTAGCTTACCCAATAATTGTTACATAATAACTCCTCAAGAGTTCTAGTTATATAAATAACTAATAGTTTTATTCCAAGTATATTGCGGGAAATACAGAATATGTGTATAGGAGTGAGAGTTCTATCAAGAAACCTAAAAGCAGTGGTCTATGACCATTTACAGTTATTGTTTTTCTATATTCTATTTTATTTTTCTATTTTATTTATTAATCACTCGCATAAGAAGTAATTATTAATCCGTTATTGTATTGTATTAATATGGTATTAATATTATCAGGAGTTCAAATCACTAAAATTAAATATATAATAACAAATTTTAATTAAAGCCACTATTATATTTTTTTATATCAACCAGTTTGACAGTTAATCTGAAATACATGAAGAGTTACCATTTGTATGTGATATAGTATGCAATAAACAACGTTGTTCGGTTAGTTTATTGAAACGCATCCACACACTTTCTCTACAATTTTGTCCATGATGATGTTAAATAAAAAAGGCCTCAAAGAGTTTCCCAGTGTACTTTATGATTCATAATGAATTGGATATGTAATTCCCTATATTAATCTTATCTGTTAATTTCCCTATTGTGTTTGTAGAAAGGTTCCTATTTATGTATCCGGAATTGGCAACAATGGTGTTGCCTGGCACCATCTGACATACACATCGTAAAGTTTAACATTGTCGACTGTATATGTACTCAGAATGTTTTGTCATATGAACGATATTTGTGTTGTTTAGTGACGTGAAAATTTCATCTCAGTCAAAAAATGGAATTGACTCATAAGAATTTTCGTGGAATGATTTACTATGACTTTCAACGTGGATTATCTCAACAACAGTGCATCAATCAACTCACTTCGAATTTTGGCTATGAAGTGCCATCTGAAATCCCTGGTTTAGTGAATTCAATCGTGGCTGTCGTTCGCTCAAGGACGAATTTAAAGAAAGTCGTCAAAAATCGGTTGTTGTGTCAGAAAACATCGATACTGTGCGTAAACTGATAAAGCAAGATGATACATATTTACATAACATGATATACATGAGATGAAGGCATCCCTTCGCATTAGCATGACTACCAAACATAAGATTTTACATGAACATTTAGCCGTGAAAAAGATTTGTACACGTTGGATTCCGCATAATTTGATAATTGCTCAAAAAAAGGCTCGTGTCGAGTGGTGCAAAGAAATGCTCAAAAAAACAATGGTGGTGGATCAAAAACCGTGTATAAATTGAATCCGTGATCTTAGATCTGCGTTTGAGCCCGAAAGTAAATAGCAGTTGTCTATATGTGTCTTTCAAAATGCGGCAAACCCAACAAAAGTTGTTCGCGCAAGAACCACTTCGAACCAAATGGTCGTCTTTTTTTTTTGATAAATGGGCTTATCAATTCAGAATAGAACACAACAATTTATTTGCCAGAAGTCTTTAAACAAATAAGAAAAAACAACCAGCGACGCAGGATCATTCTTTACAATGACACCGCAAGCTCTCACACATGGGACCGAACAACTCAATATTTGACCAGCCAAACATCGAATTGATGGAACATCCGCCGTACAGTCCTGACTTGGCACCCAATAATTTATTTTTGTTACCGTCCGTGAAAAATAAACTACAGTTCAAATAACATAGCTTGACCTTCGAGGTTTGGATGCGCAGTAGCCTAACGCCCGAGAGCTCATTCAAAGCAATGCATTTGAATGATTGTGGCGTGTTCATATATTTCATGCATTCTGAATGATTGCGGCGTGTTCATATATTTTTTCTCCTTTATTTGGGTTTTTCGCCACTGTCTAAAACTCAAAAAATATCAAAAATACCTGTTCTTATTTAAAGAAAGAATCACTGGGTAAGAACAAAAAACCAAACGGAGACAAATTTCTCAGTGATTCTTTTTTGTAATAAATTTGCCTAACGAACAAAATTTTAAAGATATAAAAATGTTATAAAAAAATTTACAAACTTTTAACGTTAAAAAAAAAACAGAACAGAACAGAAAGAAAATTTAAAACTGCTTTTTGTATTTTGCGTGTTATTGAATAATGCATTAACTATTATGTTCCTGTGATATTTAAATCTAAAATTCCGAGTGATGGGTACAGATTTTGATATTAGAATTTTATTTATAGGTTAATGAACGTGTTGTAACAGCAACGGGCGTTTCCATTAGAAATATTCGACGATTTAAAAGTGAAGCGAAAGAAGTTGAATCCATATAACAAAATTTTCAACTCCCAACAAAAAAGTTAAGAAAAAAAATTGACGACGGAGATTAGACAATTTTGCGAAGAACGATTGTTAATCGCCACATAACAGAAAAGACCTACATTAAAGACAATTAATATAAAATGTGTAAATGATATTGGCTACCAAGACTGTTCAAAATCTGTACGTAAAGGTATTCACAAGATTGGTTTTCGATAAAGAAAATTTAGGAATTTCGACTGATATTATGTAACGTCAGCCCATCAGATAGCTTAGAATAATGCGTCAGCACCGGGAAGAAGCTCGCCCTATAATATATATATATATATATATATATATATATATATATATATATATATATATATATATATATATATATATATATATATATATATATATATGGACGACTATATGACCTATATGCACTCATCACATACCCACCAAAAGGGATGGAGTGATGAAACTTTAGAAAGCTTACAAAAACCGATAGGAAAGGGACTGCATCTGATCATAGTACACGCAGGTGGTGAAAATGGGTTTATTCCTAATGCCTATATTAGACGGAAATCAAACCACGCAAGTAGCGACTACCATCGTGACATAACAATTACAAAAAATGGGTTTCGGAGAAAATTATTCCGAATTTGCAACCCAAAAGTGTTGTGGTAATCGACAACGCCCCTTACCATAACAAAAAAGTGGAAAATGTACCAAGGTCATTGTCATTGTCAAAAGCGGAAATACAAGAATCCCATCGAGTTGGTTTCGGCCGAAATGAAAGAATATGTTACCAGAAATTTTAAATTTTAATTTTAATTAGGTGATTAAACATTGTGATGACTTAGTCTCATGTGAGGAATTCTCATTATAAGGAATTCTCAGCTGACAGTTGAGATTGGAGCAACAGTATATTTTGAAGGAACGAACAGATGCGGTTGGGGAAGAAATCATTATTAATTTGGGCGAAAACGAGTCTGATTCAGAAAGCGACGAAAGTGATGGGTCAGACCTAGAGGAAAGCGATTTATGAGGAATAGAGGAATTGAATGACGATAATAGAGATCGAAACGTAAATATTTAAAATAATAAAAGTTATGTTAATTTGTCAATTTTGTAATGTAAATGTGTTTGTAAAATAGTATTTGAACCTTATTTAGGTTAAGTAGTCATTAAGGTATAGGTATTGTTAGTTCATTGATACTCATATTCTATTTTATTATGTAGGAATATAGTTTAGTCATTAGGTATACTGTTAGTTCCTTATCACTAATATTCTATTTTATTACGTTACATATAATGCATATGCTAATTAAGATGCAACCCTATGGCTCTATATGTAATAAACATTTTACGTGTTTGGATGATAATCCAGACCCAATTTAAAATACAGTGAATTTGAACAAACAATTGTGTTTTATTTGCCATTATTAAACTTAATTTTGAAATTGACGAATACGCGCCTTTTAAACACGCGTCGTTAATTATTAGTAACTTACTTAACTGAAACGTTATTGCGAAAAATTGTTGCTTGGACTATACATTCGAGGAACTCTCTGTTCTCTGTCTATAACGTATGCATAAAGTGTATCGATCATCGCGGAAAATATTTTGAAAAACAATAAAACCATTTTTAATAAAAAACATTTGTTTATATTTATTAGTCCGTATACATAAATAGCGACCCTCGCTGTCGATGATTTTAATATGGTTAAGTGAAGTTTCTGTTGTATTCTAAAAGAAAGGCAATCTGTTGGTATCTTGTTGAAAAATTTCTTTAAGTCTTTCAGGCATCTCGGATGTTGTATTCTATAAATTTGTCTTTCACTTGTTTTACAATGAATACATGATCAATCGGTTCTAAACCCTTGCTGCTCTTCCTCTAATTGCATTTCCTCGTTCATTTTTGTTGTTATTCTGTTTGTTGTGAATACCAACGTAGAAATTAATGTTTAATTAATTAACACATATACGAAATAGGTTTTAAAAAGATTTGTGATAGATAAAATCTGAGTCAATCACTTTCATCTAGAATGCAAAGTACAAAGTATGAAAGGGGCCGCCTTTCATGAAAATATTGACTGCATTTTCCATCTTAAGATCCTGGCGACAATTTCTGGAGCGTTGAAGAGTTTTTTTGCTGATTATTCAGCAAATTGAAAGTTCCTAAATTAGTAAAAAAAAACATAGAAAAGATTGAAATTGAGCTTTTTGAATCACCAGTACAACGCTCCAACCCACAAAAATTGTATTTAGGGAACTGTAATCCACAACACTAGATTTGCTCTTTTTGAACAACCTCCTTATAGTCTAGAACTGCTCCTTGCTATATATTTTCTCTAAATTGAAGAATCGTTTTCAGAGAACTTATAATTTTGGCAATGAACATGCAATCCTTGCTAAGAATTAGTAACTGACAAGATAAGCACAGTGAAAATTTTCCATTTTATATTACATACATAATCTAAGGGACAGGAAATAGAATATAAATACAAATCAATATTTGTTTATTATTTCAAATTTTTATCAGATATACAGTTTTTTTAAGTAAAGAATTTATTCCAAAAATTTTCAACAAATAGGGAATTATTTATATTTTTTCATTTAAAAAAAACATTTTTTTCAATTAACAAAGAATATTAATCAAATCTTTTGAATGTTTAAGATCAATAATTGATGTTCGAATATATGACTTCCTCGGTTACTTATGACTGCCCGGCATTTTCGGGGCATGTTCTGCTTTATTTTATTCAATTCCGTAAAAAGGAACTCAAATAGTTCTTCTCGCCTATTAAACACCATATAAAAACCACCTACCTATATCCCACAAATGATCGATAGGGTGACTGCACAAACCATGGCAAAACTTCAACTCCGTGATCTTCGAGATATACACGTACAATTCTAGCGGAGACGACAAGCATTGTCATGCATCAGTCTCACTTGGGGACTAATTCGTAATACAAATGATACCACAACGGGCTCAAGAATGATATCGCGATAGTCAGTTACATTTGAAAATTGTTTCAAGTAAAACCTAACCGATGGGGATACCAACCCAAACTATTACACCTCCACCATGATGTCAGTGGACTTTCTAAACTATTGTTAAGCGTATTGGGTTTCCAGATCGTCTCCATATTCTTGTTTTGCGTGTACATAGAGCCAGTCGTGCCCACGCCTATTTCCGTGTTCGATTCATGCCACTGAAATCTATTATAGCTTTTTCCTCTGGATAATATAGGCATTCATAGGATTTCAAGCATAAAATCCTACCTCATGTAGTATATTCTTTATGATTTTCTTCTCAACTACCACTTAAGGTGTGGTGTGATGTCGATTTGCTAATTGCGATGCTGTAATGTTAGTAACGGTTAACGGTTGTAAATGATCTTTAAACTGATTAGTGCTTCATGTACAGTCTGTATGTCGTCTGATCACATCAACTCTTTCTTTCTTTAACCTGACCCATAAACGATTAATTATACTGTGGAGGAGGAGGTAAATGAATCTTTGAATCATTTTCACTGCTCTTAATTGCGTGTCACGATCTTAGCAATGTCTTTCCATTAACAAATGCAAAACTAAGCAAACATCTATGCACATACCGAAAATAAACAGAAAAACTTCAGTATCATTTTCAGACTTCTAAAAATCCATGTTTTTTGTATTTCTTAATTTTTCGGGTATTTCTTATCAGCGACTGATTAAATTAGTTCATAAACAACTGCTAAGCTGCCAAAGATAGGCATAAAAATCAATGTATTCCAAAATATTTTGCTAAAATTATTTTAAATATATTTATATAGTTGTCCTTTAAATTATTTTGATCAATGTATCTTGAAAACAGAGTTCAATATGTCCGATTAAATAAAATATTATTGATCATAATTACAATTTATGTCCTCTACTACATCATTTCAATGTAAAATAAAAAAACTTTTGTATATGATGATGACATCCTTTTGTTTAAACGTCTTAAAATCCACACAAAAAAATAATTAAAAACTGTTTATTACTATCGTAAACTTTGTGGCGAAAATCATTTACACAAACGTATTGTTTACAAAAAAGTCGACAGTTAAATTTTAAATTTGGCATGTGTAATATACGGAAGTACTATAAAAAATATTTGTAATCTTAAATACTAATGCCGTATGTTTCTAAAAAATATCAAAACATTTTCTCCAATTGAGAATATTTTATAACGGTCTTGGAATTTTCGTTGTATTTTTTAAAACACTAATAAAGAAATAGCGTGTCTGATGACATAACGGAATAGTTTAATGTAAATGAACACAGTTTTTATTGCAAAAATGAAGAGTAGTACAAATGCGAAAACCGTTAATATCAGAACTATTACATCCCAATTGCTTTTTTTAAATTATGGTCGGTTGTTTCACAAGACTAATATCAAAAGTGATTAAAAAGAACAATACATTAGAAATTATCGTTTTTATTAACAATTAGTGTGTGCAAATATGCATGAATGTTTAACTGAAAAGACTTTCTTATTTTTTTACCGTTGTCCTCTACTACGTATAGTTGTCCTATACTCACTATTATGAAAATGTTAGACACACTTAAAATGTCAAAATAATAGAATCTGGCCTAAAGACAAAAATAAAATAACCATGACACAAAAAAATGTATTATCACAAAATTGAAAAATTCTTACCAAATATTGAAAAAAATTATTGTATGTTGGAACAAAATAATTAACACTAATATAACAACTCATAAATATCCATATTTCTCAAATAAACCATGAAAATTGTTAAATTTATTTCCAAATGTGGAACCATTTAGGAACCATGCCAAACTAGTGCAAAACAGGACTTTTTAAAAATAGCTATTTCAAGTGGTGACATCCTTTGACGGTAAGCGTTAGAAAGGTGCATCCTTCACTGATGTTCTAATAAAATTTCATGACATTTGGATCATTAGAAGTCAAGTTATTGCGCTTAAGGGCGCGCTTGTCAGTGTGTTTATACTATCTGTCGAAAAATGAACATGAACGAACAAAGAGCGAATTTTAAGTTTTCTTTAAAAGTTGGTAGAACATTTACCAAAACGTTTCAATTAAAGAAACAAGTGTATGGTGAGGATTGTTTATCCCGTAATAAAGTCCCCAAGTGGTTTAAACCCCAATGGGTTTAGCCCAGTGGGTTTAGCCCAATATAATATATTCAGTATAATTAATATAGTATAACAAATTCAGTTTGTTTTCACCTCCTCTTCAGCAGTGATATGTTTTCTCGCAAAAAGTGGGCCAGAACAAGGTCGGGCTCAACAATGTGCTTCAAACGGCTGCTTCGATAGCACCAAAAGAAAAATGTCTCAAACAGAAAAAAATCTCCAGTGAGACCATTGATTTAATAAAGAAACGGCGGGCAATGAAAAATGAAGGTAGTCCTTTTGGCAGTGTCGAGTACACTGAGCTCTGCAAAACTATAAGAAAACGTATAAGAGAGGACACGCGCCGATTCAACATGCAGCTAGTGCAAAAAAACCCTGGAAGAAGACAAAGGAATTAACAAGGCTAACAGAAACTGAGAATAAGGCGTGAAGATGGCACAGTATGGATTATTCAGAAAATCTTATTCCCAGTTATATGAAGATCAGAACTAATCAAAGACAACAATACCCACGGAAGAACAAATACCAGATATCCTAGAGGAGGAAGTAACTAATGCTATAGAATCGATGAAAAACGGCAAGGCTCCAGGAAAGGACAGTGCAACTGTCGAAATGCTAAAAGCTGGTAGTCGGACTTTACATAAAACACTGGCAAAATTATACTCAAAATGTCTAAAAGAGCAGAAAGTACCTGTATAATGGAAAAATGCAGAAGTGATCCTTTTACATAAAAAGGGAACACAGGAAGATTTAAAAAACTACCGTCCAATAAGCCTCCTATAAGTAATTTACAAAGTTTTCACAAAGATAATTTCTAAGCAAATATTAAAAAAACTGAATGACGCACAACCAAGAGAACAAGCAGGATTCAGAAGTGGATTCAGTACAATGGATCACATCCAAGTTGTACGACTACTTTTATCGACTACAAAAAAGCATTTGACTCCATCTCAAAGCATGCAATAATGGATACACTGCTTAACCAAGGGGTAGATAAAGCATATGTAAACCTTAGGATCGATATATGATGGAACTACAGCCAGAATTCACCTTGATGAATTTGAAGTGGGAATTAATGTAGAACGAGGTATACGGCAGGATGACTCAATATCGCCTATTATTTTCTCGGCTTGCCTTGAAGAAGTGTTCCGTAAACTGGATTGGGAATCGGATGGTGTAAAGATCAATGGTGCAAACTTAAACCATCTTAGATTTGCAGATGATATCGTTCTCCTTTCACAAGACCCAGAGGAGCTGCAAAGACGCATACAAGAACTGCAAAGAGTTGGTGAACCATTTGGCTTGAAAATAAATCTGAAAAATAGTCAGGTTATGTTCAATAACTTCGCTCAGGACAGAAGAATTTCAGTTTTAGGAAGGAATTTGGAGATTGTGGACATCTTTATATATTTTGGGCAGAGGATTTCAATGGAGGGGAATACCTCCCGGGAGGTGGAACGGCATGTTAAATGTGGCTGGCAGGCATTTGGCAGGCTCAACATTGTGTTTAAGAGTAGACTCCTACTTTGCCTGAAAAGAAAAATCTTCGAACAGTGCGTTCTATCCGTCATGACATACGGAACTGAAACCTGGACACTCACATCGCAATCAATTGAAAAACTTCGAGCAGCACAGAGGGGAATGGAAAGATGCATGCTTGGCATTACAAGACGAGACAAAAAGTCCTGCGCATGGATCAGGGAACAAACGAAGGTATGTGACATCATTAGAAGAGTCAAGCAATTGAAATGGACATGGGCAGGCCATATAGCGAGGCGATGGGATGACAGATGGACCAAGGCAATCCTGGAGTGGATACCGGTTGATCGCAAACGTCCGCGAAGAAGACCGAGAGCACGATGGATTGATGACATCGTGAAGTATATTGATCAGAGTGGCAGAGGAAAGTCCAGGACCGTGAAAGTTGGAAACATGCTGAAGAGGCCTTCATCCTGCAGTGGATCGCTACAGGCTGATGATGATGATGATAATGATGATCAATATGTTCAATATGTTTGAAGAAAATGAAGATTTGACCACCATCATGGGGGATGAAGCTCATTTCAACAAAATCGATAAATAAAATTGCCAGTTTTAGGCTTCAGAAAATTCCTATGAATTTCCGCAACTGATAAAGGGATGATGGTCTGGAGGAATCAGCTAGAGCACAACAAATAAAGACTGAAGCTTATTGTTAGCTGCGTCTCTTCTTTAACCCATTTTCAGGCGTACTTATTCGATCTACGAGGTGTAGTTATTTATAACGAGACTGGCGCTGCTACAGAAGAAGTACGCATGCGCCAAACACCAGCGACCATTTGCTGTTTAGCGTGAAGCCTTCCCTTTCGAATGCAGTACCTCATGCTTCGTAAACAAATACGTATAACCGTAGCCTTCGTTCGCATTAGAGTTGTTTTTTGTTTCGCCGGAAAAATTTTAAGTGTAACATACAGCAACAAATTGCTATGAAATTTCGGTCGAAACTTGGAAAAACCGCTACTGTAACTTATAATTTATTGAAAGAAGTGTATGGCAATGAATGTTTATCGCGTGCACGTGTTTTTGAGTGGTTAAAGTGTTTTCAAGATGGCCGAGAAGACGTTGAAGGTGATCCAGGCCCGGGTCGCCTTTCCACGTCAACAACGAATGACAATATCGAAAAAAATCAGTAATCTGGTTCGATCTGACCATCGGTTCGGTATTCGTATGATTGCTGAAACTATATTGAAGGAATTAACAAAGAATGTGTACGGCAAATTTTATATAACAATTTTAACATGCAGAAAGTGTGTGCCAAAATGGTGTCTAAAATTCTCACATTTGAACAACAAGAAGCTAGCAAAAATATTTGTACTGACCCTTTGAATGCCATTGAAAATGACCCAAACTTATTGGAAAGAATAATAACATGTGATGAATCGTGATTTTTTACTTATGATCCTGAAACGAAGCGCCAATTCATGCACTGGAAGAGCCCAAAATCACCGAGAGCCAAAAAAGCTCGAATAAGCAAATCAAAATTAAAAGCAATGATGATCGATCGATCGATATTCATAGGATTATGTACCTTCACTGGCTTCCTGAAGGTCAAACTATTAATTAACCTTACTACCTTAAGGTTATTGCTGAATTCCGTGAAAGAATAAGGAAAAAACGATCCGAATTGTGGAAGGACAAATCATCCACCAAAACAATGCGTCGGCTCATTCCGGATTGTCTGTCAAGAGGTTGCTAGCCAAGTACAGCATCCCAGAGTTAGACCATCCGCCTTATTCGGATCTTGCACCGTGAGACTTCTATCTATTTCCTAAGGTGAAATCTGCATTAAAAGGAATGAGATTTGAGTCCGCACAGAAGAAGACTTCCAGCACTGTTTTGAACAATGGAAGATTCGCATAGAGCATTGTAGGGATAGAGAAGGGGTGTATATTCAAGGTGATAATAAGTAAATGTGTATGAAATCAAAATAAAATGTTTTACAGTGTCCGTCTCTTTATTTATTAGTCACACTTCGTAAACTCTGCCTGAAGCTGGGATTTCTTTTCACCTGATTGTTGTTTTTTCAAAATATCTACAATTGATAAATTGGAGAAGCTCTTAAGTTATTCAATTATATATCCTCTTTTTTGTTTACCACGATCTTTCTCTAAATGCACACTTTTTCAAAGTAATCCCCTCTCTCTGCAATACACTTCGAAACAGTTTTTATGCTAAACTTGTGGTATTTCCTTCAAAGAGGCTGGCAAACTTTCTTGAATGGCTTCTCAAAGGGGCATCCATGAAGTGGTTTCTTGAATCCAGGGAATACGAAAGAATCACACGATCTCATATCTAGTGGATATGGTGCTTGTGGAGCGATATTTGTTTGATTTTTAGCGATCAAATGACGAATGATGCGCTATCGTCTGGCGTGATGCGTTATCATCAAAATCGTAAATTGTTTTGCGACAAATCTTTTGTTAATGTTTTCTTCATTGGTTAACGTGAAAACTCTTCCTTAACGAGGTTCATCTTCAACTACTCTTCTACAATCACTCTTATACCAGTTGTTAATTTTTCTTAACATAGCTTCATCGTCGTAGCACTTTCTTATATTTTTAATGCGTCCAAACAACAAATTTGATTTTTTAGACAAAATTTAATTGATATTCTTTGCTCGGTAAATTTAGTTTAACAAATCACTGACAAAAAAGTTTAACAATTACAAAAGACGCTAAAATTTGTATCGTGCAAACAAATCGTTGTATCGATATGTATAGCTGCGAATTTTTAAAAGTTCCATTATATAGTAGCATGATATCAAAAAACACGAAGGATGTATGCAGAAATAAAGGAAACTAAACAATGATAAAGAAAAGGAACACATTAGGAATAATCCATATTCCAGAATTCTAATAACCTGTGCACCGAATAAGAAACGAAAGAAAAAAAAAGATATTTCAGGGGGTTGAAAAGAAGATAAAATACTGAAAAGAAAAGACAAAGTAAAAATTTATATATTATTATCTAACAAACATTTTATTCACAAGTTGTATAATAAACCGTTTGTTAACTATTGGCCCATGCTACATAAAAATGTATTATACTTACATGTATTATGTCGACTATATATGTAGACTATACGGAAATCTCAAAACGATTTATATGATGAAAACCAAGTAAAGATCAAAAATATGTATACCAGTTAAAACACGCTATCAAATATTTTATGGAACAATAAAAGTATAGAAATATGTGACACTTTAATACGTAACGAAATTCAATAAGATGAATGGTCTTTTATTTGTTTATGTAACAATACATGACGAATAACGCGTTTAATATATATTTTTGGCAAACATTATTGTGGTAATAAGTGAAAGTGGGTATTAATTGAGAGAATTTGTTTCATGCTTTATATATATCTACGTAGGAATGTTGTAAAATGTAATGGTTACATAAGGGGTTGAAAAGAAAGTTCATAACGAAAAATACTGATTTATGTCGATCATAAAAGTGATCACAAAATGTAGTTATAAAACTTTTATGGTGTTTCCAGCGAACGAAACAATTTTAAAAGTAATATTTCGATCTACTTTTTCTTTTTAAGGGCGAATTATAGTAAAAAAAATTGCCTTGTAACAATTCGTAGATTACTGTTAATGGTTCTGTAATAAGGCAATCCTACAATTTTAGAGGTTTCGCTAATGACACCGTCATAAATTTTACATTATTTATGATTCAGATTAACAGATCAAAAAAATGCAAAGTAGTTTCATTCATATAACCTTTTAAAGCTACAATTTCGTGAAAAGATGGAATTATCGCATGAATATTGTCGCACCCAGAAACAATTTTGTTATTTTTTCGATTTTAAATGAAGTGAGATTCAAAATTAATACTTCAAAGGTGTATAAACATTTGCAGAATTTTAGCGCGTGCACAGTTTAACATTTTTATTGCAAAAAAAGGTAGACGCTCTGAGAGAAATGATCATCTCTGGGCATTGCCCAAAAGTAACTACATAGGAAATTGTATGAACATTTAGCTGCAAAAATGTTTGTTACTGATGAACACCGAAGAATTCGCTTAAACGATTCAACTCTGGAGCTACAGCTACTTATTTTGTGTACAACATCTGTGACAAAACGTATATACATTCTTATGAACCTAAAACAAAGATTAATATCTAAAAAACATAGTGGAGATTATTAGACATTAATCATTACTTATTTATTTACAGCAATTCATTGTTTGGGTGTTCAAAAATAAACCATCACCAACAAAAAGAATTCCTTCGCGTAATGTTTCGAAAAAAAATATTACATAGGTCCTCAATTTTATTCACTTAGTTACTGTGACGTTAGGAAATCGGATGCTCGTATTATCGTTCAGTTTCACAATGTATATATGAAGAATCATCTTTTTGAAGAAAAGAGAACATGTAACTGATATTATATATGTCATATAGTTTCATAACTTTGTTTAAAATCCTCCAAACTCTACTGGTTTATTAACGAAAAATATAGCATATCGTTCGCCAGCATGTTAATTGTTTACAAAGTTATTCTCCTCAAAATCCTTGGAGAGTTACAACATTCAACTGTCGGGTACAGTGAGTGTATCTAAAATAGAATTCCTGCAACGATTTCAGTTTAAAACCTGAAGTCATCACGTATCCCTTTAGTTTGAGACGAATCAAACGTATATATAAAATATACCAGTTAAAAATGTAACTAGGAAATTCCGGAATTGTGCTCAAAATTTAAAAATGATTCACCGTCTAGTATTTTTGAAAAATTATATTTTCAAATTATTCTTATACACAGTCTCTTATGGTAGAATAATTTCCGCCACGATTTTTTCTATTTTCACAGAATTAATTTTCCAACCAACTTTATAGAATAAAATATATCACACGATAAAGTATAATATTTGCAGAATGTTATTATAAATGAATAATATCGAGTTACCGATATAATTATTTAAATAATTGAAGTTGAACTTTTTTTTCAACTTTCTATTACTAATAACCAAACACTCGACCAAAGATCTAGTACCATCGGGCAACCAACTGAGAAAAAAAAGAAATAGAATTATAGTTAAAAAGAAAGATTACTATGTATGACATTTATTTTGAATTGAGAGATTGAATTTGAGGTTAAAAAGTTAGTTTTCTTACAGAATTTACATTTGTATCTAAGATGCATATTTTTTAATATAAATTTTCCATCTTATAGCATCAAATTCTCATGCATATACACATTATGCACTGATATTATTTTGACTTATAAGTATTGCTCGTTCTTCCTTAAATATTAAACATAAATTTACCAACTCTCGCAATATCAACTATCACAAACCGCTCAAACAATCAACTTTTTGAGGAACTGGGGTCATCATAGTCTTGATTTATTACCTATATAAATTTTATATATTAGTAAGAGGAAATATTTAAATCAAGATTATATTGAAGGTCTTGCTCACACTGAAGCTACACACTACTATTTGTGGAAAGCGACAACAAAAATACTTGAAACTTTTGCTACATATCTAACAAATATATTTCAACCACTTTCAGCCGAAATATCGAAAGATGAAATGAAATAAACAATGTCATTCCATGAAACACCACTCCAAATGACACTTTCTATTAAAGCCATTCAAATTCGTAAGACTGTGGGTATGATTGAAAGAAACCTTAATCCTAAGAATAGTCCAGGAAATGACCATATAATTGGCCCACTCATCAAACAACTGCCAAAAAAAGAGCAATAATTATCTTATCGGTACTTAACACAACGCCTCACAATAGAAAGTCGAGCCAATCATTCCAATTCCAAAACCAACAAAAAACCATCATCATCTACACCCATCATCCTTCTACATACTTTATTTAAATCTTTCTGAGAAGTTAAGAACCTAACCTAAAATTAATAAAAATGTAAATGAACATGTTTGCCTTCTAAACATCTTTTACAATTATTACAAGCAGCATGTGGAGCAAGGGCTCCACAAGCCATCAAGACAAGGCATGGGCCTTACAGTTTTTAACCTATTTTTCACTATTAGTTGGTTATTGGCGTAATAATTACCGATGCTCGAGATTATGTGTATAGCGCCGTCCTTGTACACTCTAGGTAGTCGTAAAAAATTGAATTTGACCAATCGGTAAAATATCGATGTCAAGGGTAGAAACTGATCAAAAATCTATCAAATTTAGTCCTAGTATGACAACAAAATTGCACAATTTTTAATCAAGTACGACCTTGAAATAATTAACTATGTAACCTATAGCGTTAAAAACGAAAGGCTGATTTATAATATTTGAGCCATCACACGATATCTGTTTTAAAACCTATTAGCGACACCGATACCTCGAAAAATGTTTAAAGTTGATAAACCAAAACATTTAACTAACAAATTTATTTAACTGAGGTTTCCGATAGTTATACTAGTAGAAATTTTTTATAAATAAATTAACTAATAATGATGTCTAAATTTCCATTATATTCGAAAACATATAAACCACCTCATACAGATTTAGTAATACATAACTAATCATATCTTTATTCACGATATCATATTCATATCATCACGATAGATGGCGGCATTACATTAATTTACACATAGACTCTAAAACCTCCCAATATAATTACATAATTACAAAGAAGAATTAAACATTATTATGCAGATCGCTGTGAACAATGGATATGAACCAAATATTGAATATAGAATAATTAATAAAAAATATTATAGTAAGCCTATTAACCTAACATCACTAAAATAATTATATCGAATATAAAACATTTACATACACAGGAAAAGTAACTGTTCTAGCTTCAAAACAATTATTAAACACAAACAAGTAAAAATTGCATTCATAAAAAATAATACTTTGGGACGTGTCATTAAAAATATTAAAATTCAAACCAATAAAGTTCATAAATCAGGTCTTTATTTAATTGAGTGCAGATCTAATCCAAAAAATCTATATTGGGCAATCGGGTAGATCTTTTTATATTCCGACTCAACGAACATAAATATAGTTATCTTAAAGAATACAATACTGTCCATTATACACACCATTTAATTTCGTAAAATCAATATTTTAATGAAAATTTTAATATTCTACATAAAGTAAATAAACCAAAAAAAAAATCTCTTCGAAGAGGTGTGTTTTGCTTAACGACGATATAGACCTAAACAGTTCTCCCTTACTAAAATTATATTGCACGTCTAGACATTAAATTTGAGGGATCCGAACATCATTTATCGTGTCCTACACTATATGTATGTGCATACTAGATAGACTGTGTTTTAGCTTTAAGGCATGCATACATATACATATTTTTTATATATTACAATATTTCACTCCGATTTTTAATCATTTTTGTACTTCAAGAATGCGCTATGTACTGAAACATACAATATTTAAACACTGTGAACATTTTAAAATGTCTTAATTATTTTATTTCGTCAACATCAGATAGATGTTCTAGCTATATATATATATATATATATATATATATATATATATATATATATATATATATATATATATATATATATATATATATATATATATCCCTTTGTGGATCAGACCTTAACGTAGTAAAGCGATTTGAGTAAGCCAATGAAGTTTTGAGCTTTGCAGTCTGGAGCATCCTAACAGGATCACGCAGACGGGTCAAGGCAACGTTTTTTTGCCAACTCGCACTGGACCAACGTGGCAGAATGCGTTCCATGCCTTCAACATGGCTTTTTAACATAGCAGTATAGCTTCAAACCCGATCCCCATTCCCCGGTGGCCAAGAGGCACTACCTACGGCGGCGGAGAAACCTACCCAAGGCAGAGGGTACTAGGAATCACCAGGTTAGATCAGCCTGCCATTGGACTTTTGATCATTGCTACGCTTAATATGCGGACAATGAAAACGGATGCCCGACTGCAAGAACTATTAATAGAACTTAACAACATACATTGGGATATCATTAGGCTATGTGAAACACGAAGAAAAGGCGAAGAGTGAATCAAACTAGATTCAACTGTTCATATCCGTTACACTCGGGGTACGGGGAATGGACGATGTGATGGAATTAGATTCCCCATCAATCAAAAGACAGTGTCGTAAAGTAGAAAGAAGTAGTACTGAAATTGATTGCAAAATGTTAAAGGATAAAACAATATTTCGCAATTATACTGTCCTCAACCTTTAATGTCGGAAGTGACTATCGAATAGTACAAGCCAAGATAATGTGCCGCAGAGAGCGCGAAAGAATGGTAAGATCGAAGAGGGGTAAAATGCATTCTATGAAACTGCTGGAGAGGGGCAGCGATTTTGAGATTGCTTTGTCGAACCGCTTTGCTATGTTGCAAGACCAGGAGGAAATGGAAATTACAGATCAATATAAAGAAATCGTCAATAATGTCCTTGTAACCGCTGCTTCAATAGCGCCTGAAGATAAATGTCCCAAAGAGTCAAAAATATCTAATGAAACCATTAATTTAATGAAAAAGCAACAGACAATGAAGAATGCCCTTTTGGTAGGGTCGAGTACGTATTCGAGAACGTATTCGAGAGGAAACGCGCCGACTCAACGTGCAATTAATGCAAAAAGCTTTAAACAAAACAGAGGAATTAACAAAGCTAAACAGAAGCTGCGAAAGAAAAGGACGCGAAAGTTTGCCTTAATGCGTGAGGATGGCACAGTATGTAGGGTTGTCAGAAGGTTTTTTCCAAACTTATATGACGATAAGAACCAATCAAGAACAGCAATGCCCACTGAAGCACAAATGCCGGATATCCTGGTGGAGAAAGCGATAAAAGCCGTAGAATCGATGAAAAACGGCAAGGGTCCAGGAAAGGATAGTAGTATCTGTTGAAATGCTAAAAGCTAGTGGTCGGACTTTACATAAAACTTTACAAAACAAAATTATTCTCAAAATGCCTCGAGAAACAAAAACAGAATATATAGAATAGAAACAAAACAAAAAACATAAAGAAAGGGAACACATAAAGATTTAAACAATTACTGTCCAATAAATATCCTATCAGTGGTGTGTAAAGTTTTCACCAAGATAATATCTAAATTACGGGCCCCACCCATCCCTTTCATTGTAGGGTATGTTTCGTCTCTTGATGTTCAGACTCTTCAGGGCACCGACATGTGCTCTCTCGTCAAGAATAGTATATATGCAGTGTTAGAATTCTTTGGACTATTTCCAATGAGACAACAGTGCTGAGTGTCATCAGATACCCAACTGCTGGGTTCAACAATCTCATGTGGAACACACAACAACCTGCGTCTCCGCCCAATGGAAGTCCCAATCGCCCCCCTCCGCCCGTCCCCAGTCAAGTAATCAATAAAATGTTCATTTGAGGGAAGACGCAGGTTGTTGTGTGTTCCACTGAGATTGTGGAACTCAGCAGTTGGGCATCTGATGACACTCAGCACTGTTGCCACATTGGACGCAGTCCAAACAATTCTTAAAACATATTTTTGATTTCCAAAACGGCTCAAGATAGGTATAGTATATGTTACATAAAAAGTTTCAAAATGCTTAACAGAATCTAGAAATATAATAACATACAGGGTATTCCATTTAAAAAACGAAGTTGGAATCAGTTTCGAGTAAATCTAGCAACAGTTCAACGCAGAAAATATATTAAACAGAGAGTTCAGGTTCATTTACACAAGTACCCAAAATTAAAATCAGTACCCCAAGTAGTTTTCCGTATATATATATATATATATATATATATATATATATATATATATATATATATATATATATATATATATATATATATATATGAAAAATAGTAATTTTTCATCCGTACTTCCACTTACCTCTGCTCGTCTCAAATCAGTCGCCGTCACCATGCCGAGACAAGTACCTCCCAGGACCGGTTTCTAGCCTCACAGCCGTCATCAGCTGGGCTCAAGCTCAACGCAGTGAGACAGCTGAAACGAAACGAACAGAGCAAGACCAAGTCAACTGGTCATATCGATGGCGGGTCGCAAGCTCAATGAAACTCGCGCCATCCTACGGTGAATGTTCGCGGCAGTCAAAAACTACGCGACACATTCTTCCCACAACCTTGGATGTAGGTATAAGGTTTACTCAAAAGATAACGTATTATATATATATATATATATATATATATATATATATACATAAATTTTCAATAAGCCATATCATGTGTCTCCAATATTTTATAACATAGTCCCCAGTATTATAAAGCATTTTGTTAAAATGCAAATGCACACTCTTTCTTTGAACAAATAAATGAGTGGATTTGAAGCTGGATACATCTTTTATAACAATGGTTCATTCCATTGCAGAAATTGATTGTATCAGAACTTGTGAGTAAAATGACATTTCTTTTTGTCTTAGATGTTGAATGTTTTAAATTTATTGATTTCTAATAGCTAGTTTCTATAATTTTGTTCACTCTTTGGCTTCAGAAAAAGTTAAATATCACTATAAATTTGAAAAGATATATTTTTAATGAATTTCGTTAACATTTCAGGAACATCAATATGCATTTTCGTTTGCACAGTTTTTGATTTGAATTTCACATTTAAAAAAAATTGTAATGTATTGAGAAAAAAAGATTGACTAATAACTTAATAACATTTATAGTTATCGCATTTATTCTTCAATTTAATTTCATTTAAATGTTCATCATATATTACAAGTTAATTACTTAAGATGTTTAATAGTAAAAAGTAACTATCAATATAGCTATAAAAAATGCTATTTAAGTCCAAGCTATATGAATTAAATTATTCTCTTTTTTTAAATATTATCATTACCGGCATAAAAAAGAATACCGGTTGCACGTTCAGCAATAGTCATCAGATTCAAATCTAATTAAAGGTTAGTTTGCACATTTATTTCCGAAACCATCTAGAAAAATTCAAAATAAAAACTGGAAAACAAAACAACAAAAAATACAACTTTATAGAATACATATCTTTCGATATTATGTAATGATAAAGAACAAAGATTCCATTTAAATTTTATACACAAAAAAGTTAAAAGTAGATCAACTACTATTATTATAACACCCTATATATCTGTCAGGTATTAACAGAATTAAAATATCTATATCTTCCTGTAATAAGGCATGAAAGACACACCTTACACATGCTCAAGTTTGTTTAACATTGCTGACGGCCGGGGCAACCGCTGAAAGCTTCGACCTATTCTATACATGTAATAGGTCGAATACACACCCCAAAAATTCTGATCATTCTATATCCACCATGACCACCTAAACAAAATCCAGACTTATCACTAGTTCCATTTGATTCTAGCTGGGCACCATTCTAACTGACTGGTGTTATGGTGCATTGAAAGAGGAAGGAATGAGATAAAAAGCACTCATCTTCATCAAAAGTAACTGTCGATTAACAGTATTTCTGGAAATGATAATCTTTAGTTGCAATAAAAGCATTATAAACTTTTCGGATATTTTCATATCGATTGTGTTTAGCAAGGAATTTAAGATACCATTCGTCACGTCTTTGGATACTTCTAGGTCGACCACAACCTCCTACTAGTGCTTAATTCTGATACACAAATGATCTTATCCATGTTCTTATAACGGCCAACGCGCTAATATCCAATCGTGTTGCTGTTTTACGCAAACTTAAACATGTTTCTTAAATGTCTGAAATAACGTGTTGTCAAACTCGGCATTTTAGCACGAAGAAATACAATACAGCCGATATTTTTGCCATTTCTTTTATCTCATCTGTAGCGACTGGATGCTGAAACATAAAGGTTAACAAGCAAAAAGTCTGTCAGTTGTTATATCCAAGATATACTATAGTGGGTAAAATGAAATGAATTTAAGATATGTATAATATAATAGGTGTTGCACATTTTGTGTCAATACTAGAATATTGCTAGAACTAATGCTGTCTAATCGAAAGCTCGAAATAAAGGCATATTCTTTTAGCTTTTTTTCTGTGGTAAAGACGATATAACCCTCTATCATATTATTTAATCTTTTTTTATTATACGATGTTTGAAACCATTTCAAATCTACTACGCATTTTAATCCATCATTCCAGCATTGTGGCGGACTTCTCTCCATCTAGTCATTCGACCACTCCATTGTTCTCTACGTCTTGCAACATATCCGGCTCAATTAATTTTTAATGAGAATATACGTTTCTTTTTTTTTGGGGGGGGGGGGGGGGTTGGGGGTTCAAATCGGGATACCACAAGCGAAATTCAGAACTGGCAGATAACTTTCTAAAAGTAATGTCTTCGCAGCCTTTTTCGGTCACTGAACAGCTGTCTTCTGAAAGAAAGAGACAACAAGAGGAGAATCGAAAGAAACTAATCCCTATCGTAAAAGCAATAATTTTTTGCGACAAACAAGGCATCTCCTTGAGAGGTAAAATCGATTCGGAACGCATACAAATTACACCAGAATCACCAGAACCTGAACAACAACTACAGAATGATGGTAATTTTAGAGCCCTGTTGCGGTTTGCGGCTGAGTCTGGAGATAAAGATCTGGCTGAGCATTTGAATACTTCACAGAAGAATGCCCTGTACACAAGCCCTCAGATCCAAAACGAAATAATTGACATTTGTGGTGAATTAATTCAACATAAAATAATTGAAGAAGTAAAGAAAGCCAAACTATTTGCGATTCTGGCTGACGAAACCACCGACATCGAACGTGTAGAACAAGTCTCATTATGTCTTCGATATGTTGATTTTACAGATAATAAACACCATATACTTAAAGAGATGTTCCTTGAGTACATTCCAACGGTCGATATTTCAGGATCCGGTCTCGCAAATCTTATTATTACAGCTCTGAAAAAGCATGGACTTGAATATTCTCATGTGGTTGGTCAAGGTTACGATGGGGCTGCAGCTATGAGTGGGTATTTTCACGGTGCCCAAGCTTATGTTCGCCAAAAATGCCCTCTTGCTCTTTATGTACACTGTAGTGCACACTCTCTCAACCTTGGTATTGCTGATTAATGTTCATTAGCAAATGTCCGAAATTGCATTGGGATTGTGCAGTCTGTTGGTTCCTACTTTCGACATTCTGCTCAACGCACTGCTTTGTTGAAAGAAAAAATTCAAGAGCTACTACCCGTCGGTAACCAAAAAAGCTTGCTCTCAATGTGTGAAATACGGTGGGTCCACAAACATGAAGCTATTATAAGATTCAGGGAAATTTATTCAGCGATTGTGAATGCTCTCGAAAAACTCCAATTTAATCACAATAAGGAAACATCGCAACAATAGACATGTGCGATCAAAAACCTTTATCCTAATATTTACACATTACTACAATACCGTACCTACATTACTACCGTGCTCTGTATATATTCTGTGTTATGAATAAATATAACTATGTCATCGGCGAATGGTAAATTTATAAGACTTTCCCCTTGTATGCTTATTCCATTTTGTTTCTATCTCAGTTGTTTAAATATATCTTCCATTACCAACATAAACAGCTATTGAATGAGGTCAATATATCCATGATCTATTATTCCGTTCTCATGCATCTTTGATTGTCCAGAAATCTGCTATGTCAAATGCTTTTCGGAAATGGATAAATTCAATAATGGAATATTGTGCTCATTGGTCTTTTCTACAAGCGGTTTTACTGTCTATAGGTGTTCTACAGAACTGAAGTTTTTCTGAAAACCAGCTTGCTTCTCAGGTTGATACAATTCAAATTTCCGCAGAAACCGATTCGTGATATAACAATTCTCATGAACAATTTATAAATTTGCTAAAGCTAGCTCATCGGGCGATAATCTTCCACATCACTAAGATCTCCCTTTTTATAGATTAATACTACTACTGAATTTTCCCATTCCTGACGAATGTTACCTTCAGTCAAGCATTTGTTGAAAAGTTCTAAAGTAATTAAAAAAATCTAAATCTAAATTTAGATTTAGAAAGTAATTAATCTTTCATCAGTGGCAGCCGGATGGTGAAACATAAAGGCTAACAAGCAAAAAATCGACCTGTCAGGTGCATCCAAGATATATTATATAGATGGACGACCATGTCGCACCTCTTGTTGGATGGCCCCACCACGTGTTGACGCCCAATTTAAACTATCTTGATCATTGGGTCGCGCCACCTAGGTCGCCTCGTCTAACACTTGCCTAATGCTCTCCAAAGCAGGAAATAAACCCATGTATTTCACTAATCATCTATCATTTCAGGTAAGTTTTTTGTTTGGCGTAATAGTTTATGATACCATAATAAAAAAAATGATAACGTTCAGGATTAACAGCAAAAATCCCTATCACTGGAATCATACAATTAGAACTACAATATACTACCTTCATTAAATTTATAAGTTCAATCTCAATACTTCCTTAAAGGAGAAAAATGTATACGCACACTTGAATTGTTAAACCTGTATCATTATTTAACAAGTGGTATTAAATTTATCATTTTGAAAAAATATTATGCTGATTATTTGTTTTATTTATTTAACATTGTTTATTAAATTTATTTAGTTTATTTAACGTTTTTGTTCATAAGTAAAACAACCATGTACGTCGCCCAATAAGCCCAAAAGCTCACGGCCCCACTCCCCGGCGGCCTTTATTTTATAAAACCAAAGTGCAATAGGATGATCATGTCCACGGATTCGGACTCCGCGATTTCAGTTCTTTGTAGTTCGATACAAGTAACCGAAACTGCTAAAGGAGGGAAAACTTGACAAAAAGCGATTACCACTTTTGTCAAGTTTCGCAGTTTCGCTTGTTTGTACCGAAGTGGATATGGAACATCCTACTGCGGTTTTATAAAATAAAGGCCGCCAGTGGATAGGGCCAATTTTCTGTTTAGATTTTCCAAACCATTGTTGACTTTATACATTTTGTTTCTCTTCCAAGTTGTATCACTATACACAGCACTTTTTGTATAACTCTGCTGTTCTACATATAAACAAAAACGTACATTTTTACTTTTGGAACAATGTTAAATAAACAACACAACTAATCAGCATAATATTTTTTTAAAATGATAAATTTAATACGAATTATTAAATAACGATACAGTTTTATTATCGTTGTATATATATATATATATATATATATATATATATATATAATAATTCCATGACCATAACATAATGTCAGATGATTCCTCTGATGTTATGGGTCATAGAATGCTGAAAAGTCATTTATAATTGCTAATACAACTGTGTTTATCAAAAGAGCAATGTACGAAAGGAGACCCGTAATAATAACAGCATGCTGAAAAAATATTTAAAATAATGCCGATCGTAATTCTGATGTCCTTGATGTTAACATATAGCTACCAACAATAATTAATATGGTGCGGCAAATAGGCAGAACAAGAACTAAATGATTGCATAGACGAATAACACGAGATGTTCACCATCCAGGAATTGTTGTGTCACAACGTTTTTATTTAATTTTCTGTTTTGGTTTCGCATCATAAATCCAAAAATTTAGGATTCACTAAGTGGTTCACTACTATCTCTGGTTTCTCGTACCGCAAAAGACTGTGAAATCTAACCACAACGAATACGTAGTTCGTATCAAGGAAAATATATAAAAATCAGATACGCATAATTCGAGAAGCACAAAGTACATCTTTAGGACAACAGCAAATGTCAAACAAATAGAAGAATATATTGGATTATATTACCTTATTAAAAAGACAACAACAAATGTCAAACAAATAAAAGAATATATTGGATTATATTACCAAAATATCAGCCAATATACTGTTTACTACAATATCTACTGTGCCAAACTACCTAGTTTATTAATATATATGGCGAAATATTATGTTGAAATATTAAATAATAGCGAAAGTTGACATCAAAAAACTACCTTATTAATTTAGATATAAAATTCTTATATATAATTTTCATGATATTAATTAAAATATTTGTTACAGGTAATTAACTCATCTCCGGTAAGTTTTATTAAGATATATCGGGTGCCTAAAAAGTTCTTAAGGATTTTTTAAGTGAAAGGGAAACACAGATAGTTTATGTATATATTTAATTAGTCTATTTTATACCCATTTATTACCATATTATTACTATTTTATTAGCATTATTATTTCCGAATTTTTGCCAACGTAGTGGTATGTCCATAATGCCTTTTTGCCAAAAATTAGCATCTTTATTCGCAAAAAATGCCCACAGGTTGTTTTTCACCCCTTCTTCCGTTTTAAAGGACTCTATGGTAGTTCGAGGATATCTGGTATACCCCAATCCGGGGCAAAATATCGAAATTAAAGCTAAACAATTTTTTGCTGAGCCCTCATTGAAACATGTGATCGGGCATTGTAATAAAACACGACGCATTTCCTGTCTGCTAATTCTGGCCATTTTTCTTCAATTGCTGCCTTCAGCCGATCTAATTGCGAACAGTATGGTCGATGTTGATGGTTTGATTGCACGAAAGAAACTCAAAATGTATGGGTTCCTTCCAATCCCACCAAATGTAAAGCAAAATTTTCTTTTGGCTGTCTTGGCCTCTGCCCAAGATATATATATAGTGATCCACAACTTCCAAATCCATTCCTAAAATAGAATTTTTTGCCCTCAGCAAATGTCATGAACCTACTGACCTGACTCTTCTTCTGGTTTATTTTCAAGCCAAATGGTTCTCCAGCCCTTTACAGTTCTTGTATGTATATTTGCAAATTTATCATCTGCAAATCTAAGATGGTTTAAGTATGAACCATTGATCCTTATTCCATCCTCCTCTCAATCCAGATTAGGGAATACTTCTTCCAGGCAAGTTGAGAAAGGAACAGGCAATATTGCATCACCCTGCCGTACGCTCCGCTCTACATTTATTCCAACCTCAAGATCATCAAGGTGGACTGTGGCTATAACTTCATGATATATTGATCCTAGTAGGTTTATATAGGCTTTCTCTACATCTTGGTTAAGCAATGCATCCATTATGGCCTGCTTTTAGATTGAATCAAATGCTTTTTCATAATCGGTAAAAGTCAAGCACAGTGGCACAGTGTATTAGTTGTGTATTTCTACAAGCTGCTGTAGAACCTGGATGGATTGTACTGAATGCACTTCTGAATCCTGCTTGCTCTCTTGGTTGTGCGTTATTAAATTTTTTCTTAATATTTTTTTAATATTCTTTTGAATATTATTTTGGTGAAAACTTTGTACACCACTGATAGGAGATTTATTATAGGAGGGCGGTAGTTCTTTAAATCTTCCTGTGCTCCTTTTTTATGTAAAAGAATTACTTCTGTATTTTTCCCTAAGTTGGGTACTTCATGTTCTTTGAGGCATTTTGAGTATAATTTTGCTAGTGTTTTATGTAAAGTCTGACCACCAGTTTTTAATATATCAACAGTTATACTATCATTTCCTAGAGCCTTACCATTTTTCATCGAGTCTATAGCCTTTGTCAGTTCCTCCACCAGGATATCCGGCACTTGTTCTTCAATGAAGATTCCTGTTCTTGACTGGTTCTGATCCTCATATAACTTTGAATAAAATGTTCGGACAACTTCTAACATTTCCGTCCGCTCCCTGCACACTGTACCATCCTCCCGCATTAAGGCTAAAATTTGCGTCCTTTTCTTTCTCAGCTTCCCTTGTTTTCTTCCAGAGTTGTTTGCACTAGCTGCATGTTGAATCGACGCGTTTCCTATCCAATACGTTTTCTTATAATTTTGCAAAGCTCAACGTACTGGAAGCTGCCAAAAGGACTACCTGCATTGTTCATTGTATGTAATTTGTTCATTAAATTAATGGTCTCATTCCTCATTCATCAGGATTTTTGACTGTTTGAAATATTTATCTTCTAGTGCTATTAGCACTTTATCTTAGTGCTATTAGCAGCCATTTCAAGTACATTCTTGACGATTTCTTCATATTGGTTTGTAATTTCCATCTCCTCCGGGTCTTGCAACATACCAAAGCGGTTCGACAATGCAATTTCAAAATCTCTGCTCCTCTCCAGCAGCTTGCTAGAATCCACTTTGCCCCTTTTTTATCTTATCATTCTATCGCGCTTGTTTCGGCAGCTTATCCTAATTTTTGCTCGTGCCATTAGGTGGTCACATCCAGCATTAAAATAGTTAAGAACAGTCCAATTACAAAATATTTGACATGATGTAATCATTTGACATGATGTAATCAATTTTACTTGTGAGTCCAGATGGACTTTTCCATGTCCATTTTCTGTTGATCTTTATCTTATAAAACGAATTCGTAATATAGAGTTATTGTCCTTCAACAAAGTCAACCAGCCTGTCACCTCTATTTTCCTGCTCACCATTTACATATAGACCAGTTGCATTTTCACCAGTTCTTGCTTTTTCAGTTCTGACATTAAAGTCACCCTTCAGGATTTTGTACCTACAATTTCCCTTGTCGAGAAATTGAGCCACATTATCATAAAATTCCTCAATTTCCTCATCCTGATGGCTTATAGTTGGTACATAAGCTTACACAATATATATATATATATATATATATATATATATATATATATATATATATATATATATATATATATATATATATATATATATATCATCAACCCGTATCAATCCACTGCAAGGCCTCTTCAGCATGCTTCCAACGCTCGCGGTCCTGAGCTCTCCTCTGCCATTCGGGTCCAATATACTTAATAATGTCATGAGTCCATCGTGTTTTCGGTCTTCTCGTGAACGTTTGCGATCAAGCGATATCCAGTCCAGGAGCGCCCTGGTCCATCTTCCGTTCCATTGCCTCGCTACATAGCCTGCCCACTTCCATTTCAATTGCTTTATACTTCCAATGCTGTAACTCACTTTCGTTTGTTCTATGATCCATGTGCAGGTTTTTCTATCCTGTCTAGTAAATCCAAGCATACATTTTTCCATTCCCCTCGGTGCTACTCGAAGTTTTTGAACTGACTGTGATGTAAGTGTCCAGGTCTCACTTCCGTATGTCATAACGGGCAGGACACACTGATCAAATACTTTTCTTTTCAGGCAAAGTGGTAGTTTGCTCTTAAACACTATCTTGAGCCTACCAGCCACATTTAACGCGTCGTTCCACCTCCCGGACGGTATACCTTTCAATTAAAACTCTCTGCCCAAAATATATATAATGTCCCACAACATCTTAATCCGTTTCTTAAAATTGAAATCCTTTTATGTGTGTGTGTATATATATATATATATATATATATATATATATATATATATATATATATATATATATATATATATATAGCCGGTGTCGATCCACTGCAGAATACGACCTCTTCGCATATATATATATATATATATATATATATATATATATATATATATATATATATATATATATATATATATATATATATATTTTGTAATATATAATTTAATAATTTATTATTATATTTATATATTAATTATAATTTATTAATTTGTAATATATAAAGTAACGAATGAAAGTAAATATATTTTTTTGTACCAGGTGTCCCATTAAGGATGGATCGCTGCCGCATCTTGAAAACTATTTATCCCACAGCTTTGGGGAAAAAAAAATTGTACTAAAAATGATCATGAGAAATTCACCAAAAATATATTTAAGCTTCTAAAACGACCGCAAGAGTGCGTGACGAGCTAAACATTTTTAAAAATCTTTTTTTTGTGTGTATTTTCAAGTGTTAACCGAGTAAGAAAAATTCTCAGTTATAATTAGCAAACTATCTCCTACAACTTTGTTTTATGACATTTTGTCGCAACTTCACGAATAAAGAAGTGGGGGGGAGTTTTACCTATTTAGATAAAAAGTCGTCTAATGTCCGTTTGACTAAACCGATTTTCCTCAATTTGGATTCATTTAAAAGGCAATTGCTGGGACAATCAGATAATCTGGGAGATAAATTATTTAGTTTATAAATGAAACCGCGAGGTGGCGTTACATTCAACAATAGTTTTTTTGAAGTTTTTCAAATGGAATGGTACAGCTTTTACTACATGGCAAGAAAGGTAATTTAAAGAGGAATCGTCCAGTGAAAACCCGAAATCGATATCTCTGACATGTCAAGAGATATTTCGATTCTTCTGAAAAAAATCACTTAGTTTTAATTTTTACCGTAATATTAAGTTAAAAATTGGTCTTAATATTTAGGTCGCAATCGCAACCGCAACAATTTTATTTAAAAAATTAAATTATGTATTCAGTATCAATCATCATAAATGTTCTAATCCTGACCTTGATAATTTTTTTAAGATTTTCTAATTTAATTACATAAGCGGAAAAAATGCCTTTCCCCAATTGTTACATTTTCTCTTTTGTGATGCTTAAATACTACTTGACAGAATATTGAAATCAGTCATTAATAAATATACCTGCTGCCGCATCTTGAAAACTATTTATCCCACAGCTTTGGGGAAAAAAAAATTGTACTAAAAATGATCATGAGAAATTCACCAAAAATATATTTAAGCTTCTAAAACGACCGCAAGAGTGCGTGACGAGCTAAACATTTTTAAAAATCTTTTTTTTGTGTGTATTTTCAAGTGTTAACCGAGTGCCTTTGCCTTGCGAAAAAATGCCTTTCCCCAATTGTTACATTTTCTCTTTTGTGATGCTTAAATACTACTTGACAGAATATTGAAATCAGTCATTAATAAATATACCTACTCTTTCTTTTAAACTAAATGAATGGATGAATGAAATTATGCGTTTTCGGGTTTCCAAATAAACGCATGCAATCCTTAGGTACATTACGCAAAGATTGTAAGAAGGGAACCATGTAAACAAACAAAAATAGTCAAATTAACTTGTCAGTTTTGAAATGCATTTCATTTTCAACATTGCATTTATTGATTATTAATAATTATTATAATAACATCTAACAATGCATTTTACGAATAACGAGGCCTATGACATGTTGGCGGTGTATTTCCAATATTTTGAAAATGCATGTATTGCAGAGCGGCAATATGCAAGTCAATATCCCGAAAGAAGGCATTATTCGAAGAAGGTGTTTACACGTCTAGCAAGACGCTTACGAGAAACAGGAATTGTGCATCCAGATCCAGTCCGCACCAAGTTACGTTCGATTCGTAATGGAGATAATGTCGTAAATGTTCTGGCTTATGTTGAAACCAACACCCATTTAGGTATCAGACAAATATCTGAAGAATTAGGTGTTAGCAAGACATTCGTTCGTCGAATCTTAAGAGATAACAAGCTGCATCCCTATCATGTTGTCTTACACCAAGCCCTTTTTGATAACCATTTCGACAGACGGTTAGACTATTGTCACTGGTTAAAACATATGTGTAGTAGAAATAAACAATTCTTAAAACGCATACTATGGACTGATGAAGCTACTTTTAGCAGTAATGGAGGCGTTAAATTACATAATATGCACTACTGGGCAGTTGCTAATCCACACTGGATGTTAGAAATCAACCACCAAAATAGATGGAGTGTGAACGTATGGTGTGGTATTTTGAGAGACAAAATTATTGGTCCCTTTATTTTTAATGGACATTTGAATAGTGAAACATATTTAAATTTTTTACAAAATGGACTGCCAGAACTAATGGAAGATGTTTCGTTGGAAACAAGAAGACAAATGTGGTACCAGCATGATGGATGCCCTGCCCACTTCTCGCAGGTGGTTCGAAACTTCTTGGATGCTTCGTTTCCAAATCGTTGGATAGGATGGGGTAGTTTATTTCGCTCACCGGATTTGACAGTCGTCGAGACAGTCGTCGATTTTTACTTGTGGGGAAGACTAAAAGACCTTGTTTTTCAAACTCGTCCTACCACACGAGAAAACATGATTGAAAGAATTCAACATTCAATAACCAGCATTTCAAGAGCGGAAATTAAAGCTGCCGTTTTTAGTACTCGTCAAAAAATAAATCTTTGCATTTCTAAGGATGGAAGGCATTTTGAACATTTAGAAAGGCGTTAAAGTTCAGATTCTGTTAATTATTAGACTGTTGTGCTGTTAATTTTATTTGACTGTTGTTATTATTATTATCTTCGTTGTTGGCCCGTTGGCCTTTAAACACGCTCCAAATTAATATGGCACGAAGAATTTGGACCAGTCCTAAGCCTGGGTAAAGTGTGAAGGACGGCAAACATTAGGTTAATATTTTTTTAACTTAATGCAGGTAGTATTAGTGAAATAATAACTGATTTTTTCAGAAAAATCGAAATATCTCTTGACATGTCAGAGATATCGATTTCGGGTTTTCACTGGATGATTCCTCTTTAAATTACCTTTCTAGCCATGTAATAAAAGATGTACCATTCCATTTGAAAAAACTGAACAAAACTTCAAAAAAACTATTGTTGAATGTAACGCCACCTCGTGGTTTCATTTATAAACTAAATAATTTATCTCCCAGATTATCTGATTGTCCCAGCAATGAATCCAAATTGAGGAAAATCGGTTTAGGCAAACGGACATTAGATGACTTTTTATCTAAATAGGTAAAACTCCCCCCCACTTCTTTATTCGCGAAGTTACGACAAAATGTCATAAAACAAAGTTGTAGGAGACAGTTTGCTAGTTATAACTGAGAATTTTTCTTACTCGGTTAATACTTGAAAATACACAAAAAAAATTATTTTTAAAAATGTTTAGCTCGTCACGCCCTCTTGCGGTCGTTTTAGAAGCTTAAAAATATTTTTAGTGAATTTCTCATGATTATTTTTAGTACAATTCTTTTTCCCCAAAACTGTGGGATAAATAGTTTTCAAGATACGGCCGCGATCCATCCTTAATGGAACACCTGGTATATGTCAACGATACTTACATTGACAACAATAGATTTTCATGACAGTGACATACTACCAAAAAATATATATAGGTAATGTTTACTGTGTGATTGTTTATTGTACTGATTGTGTATTCAAATATTTAAATGTATTTAATTATATTCTTTAGAATCGGGAACCATATTGAATTTAAATCTACCGAAGGCATAGCAATACAGTTATTTTTATTTAAATTAATTATATTGGTTTCTTTTAATCTTCTGTATTTTGTTACCGATTCTTTTAATACCGTTTTGGAATTATTCCAATTGATTTTATGACCCGATTCCCATACGTGTTAACAAATTCTAGATTTATCAAATAATTTGTAAATAATTTGTTAAATAAGAACAGGTATTTTTGATATTTTTTGAGTTTTAGATAGTGGCGAAAAAACCCAAATAAAGGGAAAAAAAAACCAGAATCATCCCAGATCGACACAGGTTTCGTTTTATTACAACAATGCTGGTGGACGACCAAAACGTATAACGGTAGAACAAGAAGAGGACATTTTGGCATCTACAGGAATAAGCAAATCTACAGTTTCAAGAGTTTTCCAAAAAGAAAAATTGTTTCCCTACCATTTTTCGCTTGTTCAAAATTTATTGCCACAAGATTTGCCAGCTAGATCAGAATTTTGTCAAAATTTACTACATGGAAAAAACAAAAACCCCATGTTGCTGAAAAAGATATTCTTTATTGACTTTTACCAGACACGGAATTTTTAACTAGCAAAATAATCATTATTACGCCCTGGAAAATACACACTTACCAAGAAAGCGACATTTCCAGCACGAATTTCCAGCACAATATGTGCAGTTTTTAGAAAATGATTTATTAGACCTTTTGGACCTCTAAACTTAAGACAAGACATGTGGTTCATGCAAGATGGGGCGCCACTGCATTTTACTTTTTTTCCCTTATTTGGGTTTTTCCCCACTAAAACTCAAAAAATATCAAAAATACCTGTTCTTATGTAAAGAAAGAATCACTGGGTAAAAACAAAAAACAAAACGGAGACAAACTTCTCAGTGATTCTTTTTTGTAATAAATTTACATAACGAACAAAATTTTAAACATATAAAAATGTTATAAAAAAGTTTACTTTTAACGTTAACGTTTCAGAGGGTACTCTTCCCTCGTTTTCAAAACTAAACTAAAAAATAAATTATATTAATTTGTAATGTATAAAGTAACGAGTGAAACTAAATATATTTTTTTGTATGTACGTCAACGATACGATTGACAACAATAGATTTCCATGACAGTGGGCGAAAAACCCAAATAAGGGAAAAAAAATATATCAACACGCCACAATCATTCAGACATTACTGCATTTTACTGTTGCAGTGTGAAATCAATTAAATCAACGTTTTCCACATCGATTGATTCGGCGCGGTGATGAATTTTCTTTGCCATCTCGTAGCCAAGACATTAATCCGTTTCACTTTTATTTGTGGGGTCATATGAATTATTTAGTTTACGATGATGAAATCAATACACGCGACGAACATTTACAAAAAAAAATCAACAAGAAACTTAACAGTCACATAACAAACATATATAACAGAATATATATTGTGCGGTTATGGTAAACTCCAATAGCTGTCACTTTACAAACAATCATCATTGTCCAAATTATTCAAATATAAATATCCCCGCCATAAGCGAAGTTGAATCTGGGCTCCATACCACCAATACCGACGTCTAATACCACATACCTCCACCAAACTTTACAAATTTCCTTTATGTAAAAAAAAACATAATATAAAGTTGTATTATTCTTTTTTAATATATATTTTATTATTTATTTCAAATAGTTAAAATATTAGAAAAGGAAAAAAAATTAATTGACCTTTAATAAGAATCTAAAACAATTATTAGTAAATATTAACTTTTTTGAAGCATCAAAATGTTAAACACATTTATTCATATTTAAGATTTCATAATCCACTAGAAATTTTATCACAATTTACCAGTTTAATTTTATGGATTTGTCTGGAAAAAAAATTAAAAATTTGTGATTCATTATCGGAATCAGAAAGAAGATTAAATTTTCCTTTACACTCAGATGGTATTAGCTGTAAGTGCATAGGACACCAATTAAAACGAAGTTTTTTATTAGTTGCCAAGTTGATTAAGTTTGCCGAGATATACAGTGCTCATTCTTCAACTGGAAGTACACCTACTCTGTCAAGAAGAGAAAAGAGATTATGAAAATTACATAAAATTTCTAGAAAGTTGCAAGAGCAATTGCTGCTGAAGCTAAAGTGGAAACAAGACTTAGGAATGGTCCAAGATTATTTTTTAAAAAAGTCTAAAAATATTCTAAGAACAATATTGAAAAAACCCAATATTAAATACTCGCCACAAATTAGCTCGAATGGTTTTCGCTGAAAAGTTCATGTCGTGGACCAAGCAGTAGAAGAAAAAAAAATTTGGATGGGCCTGATGGTTTTTCTTCTATTTTTAAAGGCTCAAAAAGGAAGAAAAATATTATCAAGCCGGCAAACGGGAAGAAGAAGTGTTATAGTTTAGGCGAGTATCGGCTACAAAAAGCTAACTTCACTTTAACTTTAAAGAAACTTTAAACTTGAACGCATCTAAAATCCATTACAATAATTCATAATAAATTTTTCTTCTATTGAGAAACATTTTGAAACGTCTTTATTTTAACTTAAGATGAGTAAAAAATTTATTTTGCAGCAGTTTTCATATTAATATGTTATTTTGAAAAGTTTTAAAAGATAATTGTTTGCGTGTTTTAACATTTTCACACTGATTACAGATTCAGTAAGAAAAAAACCATATTGTTGTAATGAATTATCTTGGTAGTAAGTTATCTTAGTTTATGTCTGTAGTAATAAATTCGCTTTTCATCTTTTCGTCAATTCATTATAATTTTAATACTACGCAAGAGTTACCATGAATGTAGAAAATATCGCACATTAAATAACAATTATGAGTTTAATAAATACTAATATAAAATGTACTTTTTGATAATTAATTATTTGCTTCATAAAAATATTTTTTTTCAATGAAAAATTGACGCGAAGGTTAACATATAAGAAAATACAAATATATTTGATGTTTGCGAATGTTACTTAAATATGTTTGTCAATTTCAAGGTTTTTTTTTGACGTAGATAATCGACCTTAGGTTTATTTTGTCAATATAGGCCATTTATTATATAGTTTAATATTTTCTAATTACATATTATTATATGTCGGCTGTTAAACCAAAATTTTAGATGTTGCACATTTAAACTAAATTAATTGCCAATTTTGAATACTAATAACTAATTTACAAAACCACAAGGTTTCTCAATATAAAATTTCAAATTAAGATTTTCAATATTTCCTTGATTTACTAAATGTAAAGATTGCAACACAAGTATTTTATTACATCCAAGCATTTTTAAGGTAGTTAGTTATTCCCTATTTATCGCAAAAAGTGAACTATTGACCCAAACAAAGGTAATCCAACAGAGTGAGGACCGGGCTGTATGTAAGGGAGAAGTTTAAAGTCCAATTCGTTAATTTTTGGGGTGGTCTTGCGTTGTTTTGTTTTAGAAAGACTTTTTCGATTGACCTGCTGGATATTTTTCAGCCAAAACCGGGTATACTCTCTCAAATTAACCTGAATAGGAGTCTAAATATATCGCTCTACCATCAGGAACCAACCCAAAGTGAATTATTACAACATAATCTTCCCCTGTTTTCAAAACTTACGTTTTTCTAAAACAATGTCTTAAAATTGCCATAATTTTCCGACTTATTGCAATCATTTTAACGTTTTTTATTTTATGAATCTTTTTAATATATGATATCACTTTAATACAGAAAAAATAATATTTATTTGTTGGTGCAGAAAGTTGATCGGATTAAATCGGATAAAGTGAAGTATAATCCTTTATTTATAAACAAAAGAAAGAACGCAAATAATTTTGCTACACCTGAGTCCTTATATCATTTTTTGTTATAATCTGCTATAGCAAACTAATCTACTAAACTGCTGGTAAATATATTTCATATGTTTGATGGTAACTAAAGGATTGGACAATTTTTACGTGGAACACCAGAAAACTTTCCCTTCTGATAGAGTTAATACAGTTTTACTCTACCATATAATCTCCATTGTTATTGATATTATTCGCCCATGTCTCTGACGAATTTTCTTTTCCTTTTTATAAAATTAGGGTTATTTTCAATAAAATATTCTTCGAGTGCAGTTTTGACGTAGCAAATACAAGTAGATTAAACAGAAAATTATCATAAAATGATGGTCAACGAGAAGAATCATAATAAATCGTCATTGGAGGAGATCTCTTCATCTCAGTACCTGTCAGTATAAAGCAAATCAGCTGAAAAAAATCAGACAAAGACACAATAGGGCAAAGACACATGATGTTAATATAATAATAAAACTAATTTATATTTCAGTAGTATATTTATAACTAGAAAAATTAATCCAGTAAATTGGGAGCCTATTTATAATGCAAGTTTAGTAGTTTAAATATATTTCTTCGGCGCAAGTGTAATCAATTCAAGCACACCTAAGATTAAATTATATAAATACCGAGTTTAGTTAATTTAAATCGTTATTATTTAACGCTGTTATAATAGAGATTACGAAAAAATGTGAAAGCTTTTTGTTTCCTTTTGTTCAAAAATGAAAAAAAAAATCTAAATTACCTGTAGATATTCAAAAGATTAGTTAGGTAGTGTCAGTTCTGCTAAATACGGTTGTCCGAAAAGCTCATTTCAGTAATTTAGTACTGCTTAGTGAGACCAAGTCTTTTTGTGGGATCTTTTGCTGAAAAAAAATTTAGAGGCTCCATTTCTGAAGTGAATGGTAACTGGTGATGAAAAATATATTGTGTATAATAACGTGAAATGAAAACCATCATGAGAGTTTCCAAGATCTGCGGTTTTAAGTACAGCGAAAGACAATCGTCATCCGAAAAAAAATATGGTTTCCATCTAGTTTGATTAGAAAACGCCCATACACTGAGCTTCTTCCACGCAACTAAACCATCAACACCGACCTCTACTATTCACAACTAGATCGACTGAAGGCAATTGGAAAAAAACGACCAGAATTAGCAAACAGGAAAGATGTCGTGTTTTATAATGAAAATGCACGACCACAAATGTCAATCAAAACCCAGTAAAAATTGTACTATTAAAATGTTTTACTCCATCCACCTTTCTGACCGGACATCGCACTCTCAGACTACCATCTATTCTACTCCCTCAATTCAATTCCTGGCTGTATCATCTTCATCTCTACTTCCGATTTAAAAGATTTCCCATTTATATAATTTTGGAAGGAGCGGAATAAATGGTAGTCTAAAGATGCGATGTCCAATGAGAAAGGTAGATGATGTAAAAAATCCCAATTGAAGCTCAAAAATGTTTGCCAAGTTCAATTGAAACACCTATTCCTTTATTGTCATAACGAGACACGACGCTTTTCCTGTTAATTCTGTTTTCTGCCGTTTCAATTCTGGCCGTATTTCAATGGTTTTAACAGTAGAGATCGGTGTTGATGTTTGATTGCGTGGAAGACGTTAAAAGTGTATAGATCCCTTCTAATCCCACCAAATGTAAAGTATAAATTTCTTTAAATGAAGGTTTTATATCGCCATACTTTAAACTGCTGACCCCTGCAACTTCCTTGATTTTTTCATTGCACGTTATTGTATCCACTTTTCATCACAAGTTACAAGAGTTGCTATTTATGTATCCGGAATAATAAATAAAAACAAATGTTTATCAATGAAAATGGTAATATTCATTTTCATAGCACGTTTTCCATCCCGATTGAGGTATCTCCAAAACATGCATTTTGAACGCATCAACCGCTTCTTCTGGTTTCGAAAATCGTTGACCATGTACTATACGGCGACCAGGACTATACGGCGTATGACCCATCAATTCGATGTTTTAACTGATCAAATATTGAGTTGTTCGGTCAAATGTGGAAGAGCTCGCGTTGTCATGGTGAAAAATGATGCTGGTTGCTGGTTGTTTTTTCTAATTTCTTCAAAGACTTCTGGCAAACAAAGGGTTGTGTACCATTCAGAATCGACCATTCTACGATCATCTAGTGGCGTTATAGCCACATTCCCATTTATCCCAAAAAAACAGGAGACAATTTGCTTTGGAAGTGCTTCTTGCGCGAACAACTTTTGTTGGGTTTGGCTCATTTTGAAAGACCCGTACAGTCGACTGCTTTTTACTTTCGGGCTCATACGCATAGATCCAACTCGTCAGTAGATGTGTGTAGATGTTATATACCTGTGTAGATGTTATATTCGACTTTTGACGCACTACAATTGTATGTTTTTTGAGTATTTATTTGCGCCAGTCGACACGAGTCTTTTTTGATCGATTGCCAAATTATGCAGTATCCAATGCACACAAATCTTTTTCACGGCTAAATGTTCATGTAAAATCTTGTGTATGCTTGTCATACTAATGCACAGAGATGCCTCAATCTCACTTTATGTCGCATGAGGATCTTGTTTTATCAGTTCGCACACAGTATCGATGTTTTCTGGCACAACAACTGATTTTGGACGACATTCTTTAAATTCATCTGTGAGCAAGCGACGACTACGATTGAATTCACTAAAGCAGTAATATACATGGTTTCATCCCAAAAGTCGAAGTGAGTTAATCGATGCACTGTTGTTGAGATAATCCACGTCGAAAATCGTAGTAAGTCATTGCACGAAAATTTTCAAGAGTTAATTAAATTTTTTGACTGAGATGAAATTTTCAAGTTACTAAACGGCACAAGTAGCATCCGTGTGACAAAACGTTCAGAGTGCATATACAGTCAACAATGTCAAACCTTACGATATATATGTCAGATGGTCAATTCCGGATACATAAATAACAACCCTCGTATAGCCCGCTTCAGTAATATGGTCTCTTTTTTTTCTAGCATAAGATCGCACAAAAGGATTTAGCCCAGCAGATTTCGCATCAGACGTACCCATTTTTTCAGATTGTCCAGAAACGACCGATTTGCCAATATTTAACTTCTCTGCTGTCACACGAAAATTTTCGACTATTATGGACGATATTTCCTCAACATCAGTGGTGAAGAACGGTCTGACTGATGCCAGTCTTCCAGGTCAAAATCACCTCCCTTCAATCGCCCAAACCACTTTTGTTCCATGGTTTCCCCAAGTAAATCCTCGCCGTAAATAGCACAAATCTTGTGCATCATCTTATGTTGCCCTTTTTGAAATAAAAAAACACTGTGTGATGTAAATGCAAATTATCAACCGACATTTTCAATTTGAATCAACTTGATTAAATGAACGCAAATTAACACGAATTTGAACATTGTGAATACTAATATACTTGCCGAACAATCCGATAGATATTTCTCATACATTTTATAGGAAACTTATCAAAAACGCATCGACATTGTCTCTTACCAGTCGCTTTTACTACTTTCTACTATCAAACTGCATATAAAAAGTGACCGCTATATGTATTTCGATGTATTTCGTAGAACAAAGTAAAACAACGAAAAATGGGATATTTCTGTAAACAACTCATTGAAAATATTTATTGTGGCTGAATTAAATTAAACTGAAACAGACTGACTACCCATAAAGAAATAGAAAATATTTACGTGTATCCACGAGAGCGTAAATAATATTTTAAAGAAATGTTTTCTTTGGTCAGTAAATTTGACCTAAATCGTCTGCTGTTGCTTTCAAATATGATCTTGATACGAAATCGTTGTTACATGTTATTATTTTTATATTTGGACTATATTAAACAAATCATATAAATAATGCCATTCTAGTTAAGCTGTATTATATCAGAAAATTTGTTATAATTTATTACAGTTGAATTTTTACATACTGTACGATTGGAAAATCTTATTCTTTCAGTTTTTTCATAAAACAAAATACACAGTTTTTATTTAATACTGTAACCCAAGTGACTAGACTATTTTAAAACAGGAACTTTATTTTCTTTGTGTTGAATTATATAAAGGTGGTATAATTTGTCACCGAAAATATTAAATGTTCCCCTAGATGTGTCATCGAGATCTATACTGTAAGATTTTTATTAGTTTATACGCTTCCTGACTAGCAAATAATATTTTAAAAACATCTCTGAAGGACATTTGATTATTTAAAAGAAAACATTTTCGTTGTTTGCATTTCATCAACAATATTTCCCATAACAAATGTACTATATGCGGTGCTCATTTTTCGTTCTATGGCATCAGCTCAGATGGTGTTATTTAAACATTTTTTTTTTTACTTTAGGTCCAAAATAATGTAGGACCGATCAAATGTTCGTTATTACTGCTAAACTGTGTACATAATTCAAAAACAAAAATATTCACTAAAACTGAAAACAAAAACAATAAAGGTATGTCGTAGTTTAAGAAAATTAGTGATTTCGTGTTAATCATTACCAACTTGTAATGTTGGTTATCCACATTTAAAGTTCGCGTGCGTTTCGGTATTAAATGAAAGCTCTGCATTATATGTAATGGAACTAAGGCTCTGTATTATATATCTCTATTTTTATATATGATGGAACAACTTTAGTAAATATTATATTATCTAGCTTGTTTAAAAAATTGCCAGAGAACATAGCGTATTTTATTGAATTAGTATTATAATTTGATGTACACCATGACGGTTTTATGCAATGATATAAAATCAACAAAACAAAAATGATGACTAGGTTTATCACGGTTATTAAAATACGCTGTAACCCTGCGAGGATTGAACCGAATTAGATAATATATGGCTTATACACATACTTCAAGATATGGGAGCAATTGTTTCAGAGATCTGCTAATGCGACAAATCTGGTCACCTTGCCGGTCACTCGAGTATCTAAAATCTATCGCAGACTAAAACCTACTCTATTTGATGGGTCGTATCGAAATATTGACGGGCTGCAATATTTTGGTAAAATAACTAGTTAAATTTAAACTTTCTTTGATGGCTACTAGTGGTGACCTACTTCTCAAGCATATAACCCCAATACCATAATTGCAATAGTAAATCTGTATGATGTTTCAATGTATAAGTTAGATTTCGCCTTTCACCTCAAAAACCGCCGAGCCTTCTATATTCTACATAACAACCTACAACAAAATCTAGACTCATCACTAAAGCATATAGAGTTTCATTCCAGATTCCATTTAATTCAACTCGGCACCATTCCAGCATGACTGACAAGACACGATCTGGAAGATTAACCACAGATATATGTTCTAAATCCTCCAATATGAGACGATGATGGAAATTATATTACCGAATATGGTGAACGCTATAGGAATGTGCTAACAGAATATTTTTGGGCTGAACTGATAAATGCGGATATAAACAATGTTTTCTTTCAACATGAAGATGTGACTTGTCACACATCTCATTAGACAATTGATTTATTGCAAGAAAACTTTCATGGGCGCTATATTTCGCGAAATAGTAATGTCAACTGGCCACCAAGATCATGCAGTCTCGCTCCCTTTCATTAATTTTTGAGGGTTATGTTAAATCTCTAGTTTACAGAAATAAATCGCAAACGATTATTAATATTAAATGAAAAATGTGGGTTACCACCAAATGAAGCCGAGGGGCACATTTGATATTATTTTCAAAGTATAATGCCATTATTTATTGTTAAAGGTTTATTGTTTATATTTATTGTTTTCATTGTGCTGACAGTCTTGTTGGACAACCCAAACAACTTTCAAACATATGAAAACTGATAAGACAGCAGGACCCAATGAAGTAATTCATTAAGTTCTGCATTCTTCGTTTGAGTCATGCGTTCTGACTCCGGTAGAATTCCCACGTAATGGAAAAAAACTAATATTACACTAATATTTACTTAATCACTAATATTTACACACTAATATTTACTTAAAACTAATATTACACTTATATTTAAAAAATAGAATATTAAATATTTGAAAAAATATAGCCCAATATCTTTAATATAAGCAAATTGTTTACCAGAGACTTGACTAACAAGTTACCAGGGAAGCTTTTCAATCTTGAGAGCAAGCAGGCTTCAGAAGCAAATAAATTATGGGCCACGTTCACATTGTAAAGCAAATAATGGAAAAATCCGGTGAGTGTAATAAATGTGTGTATGTAACTTTTATCGGTCTTGAAAAGGCCTTTAACCCAATGGAGACATTCTGGACCGACAAGAGGCATTAAAACGTTGTAGGACACACTTTGACATATCCAAATCATAAAAAATAAATGCAATGACAACTCAACTAACTGTAACTGTACAAGTAATCAATGAACCAATGCTGTAATAGTAGAAAAAGGTATAAGGCAAAAAGTTCCCAATCAGCACAGTAAGTTATAAATCTTTTGAAATACGTCTTTAAAACGCTATACTTGAATAAATATAAATAGAGAATACTTGTCCCATTTTAGATTCGTTAAATAATTATGTACGTATTATCTACTTAATGTAGATTCTTTATCTATAATATATTTCACTATATATATATACATCTTTGTTCTCAAACTTGGTCAAAACTTCTACATCTACAATTCATTTTACGTTAGCTTCTTAAAGTAGTTCTAAATTTTTAACATTTTTTAAGAATACCTTAAAATTGCACTAGAGTTTTTGTATTTTCTATGTACAGTTATAATTGCCTTATAATATCATTTTGAAAAATATTTAAAACAAATATACATTTTATCTAAGTAAAAAAATAACGCGTTTTAAATTACGCAAATAAAAAACGCACATTTTCTCCTATACCACACCTAATTTTTTATAAAAAAAAATATGACCCCCTTTTCATCTATTTTGGCATCATGTCATTATAATATGGACCTAATGGATATTTAAGTGTACGTGACCATACTATTAATCTGCTACTTAAATTAAACTAATGGAAAAAAGTTGTTTTGAAAGTAAATTTTAACATTTGTACAAAACCAGGAAACAAAAAAAAAATATTTATCAAGAATTTAAAATCTTGAGGTGGTTAGCTTGAACTAATTTTTGCTCTCCTTTATATTTATGGATATTATCAGAAATATGGAAATTTATTTTAATCATGTTAAAGTATTTATATAATTATTTAATCATGTTAAAGTATATTGATATGAAAGCACTAGTGCGGCTTTTAAAGTAATGAGAACATGGATACATTGATTTGATGATCAGAGTTATGTAGGAGTAGGAACTTCTAGTCGTCCTAGAAATGTCCAAAGACTTAACGAGCTGCTATTTTAAATTTCTTACTATACGAAATCGACATGAAAATATCCGGTGGATGTATAATGTCATAGGTACAGGTAAGGCTTTCTTGAAGATACGCTTAATCGATATTTACTTGCGATAGGGATGCGTGGTTATCAACATTCCTTTAGAACGCACCACAAATTATGTCGGTGAACGGCATCATTATCATCATCTGAGCTTTATGTACAATTCTGGATATAAAGCGCTGGTATATATATATATATATATATATATATATATATATATATATATATATATATATATATATATATATATATATATATATATGTATATATATATGATATTGAGCAGCCGTTTTGAGTACTATTGAAGCAGCAGTTTCACGCACATTGTTGAACCGTTCTTCACACAGATTTGTACTGCACTGTTCACACAGATCTGTAGTACTATCCTTAACCATTTCATTGTTAGAAAGGACCATAAAATAAAACAGATCAGTGTGAAGAACGGTTCAACATTGTGCTTGAAACGGTTGCTTCTGTAGCACCATCAGGAAAATATATCAAAAAGTCTAAAATATCCAATGAGATCATTAATTTAATGAAAAAACGGCTGACAATGAGGAATCCAGGGACTCTTTTCAGCAGGGTCGAGTACGTTGAGCTTTACAAGGCTGAACGAAAACGTATTAGAGAAGGAACACGCCGGTTCAACATGCACCTAGTTCAAAAAACACTGGAAGAAAACAGGGATAAACAAAGCTAAGCTAAACGTAAGCTGAAAAATAAAAGAATGCAAATTTTTGCCTTCAGTCAGGATGATGGGAGTGTACTAAATGGAATGCATCAGAATGATGGGAGCGTACTAAAATGTTAAAAATTGTCACAAGGATAGCATTACCCACGGAAGAACAAATGCTCGATATCCTAATACTTGAAGTGACAAAGGGTATAGAAATGATTATTTTACATAAAAAGGAGCATAAAAAGATTTAAAGAACTACCGCCCAATTCGCATTCTATCAGTAATCCATCAGAACAAGGTTTTCACCAAGATAATGGCTAAGAGAATATTAAGAAAACTGAATAACGCACAACCAATGGATCACAGAAAAATTGTATAGCACGCAATAGAAAAGCACAACGAATACACCATACCATCGTGCTTGGCTTTTATCGATTTTAAAAAGGCAATTGACTCAATTTCAAAGCAAATATTGCTGAACCGTGATGTAGACAAAGCTTATGTAAACCTATTAGGATCTATATATGATAAAGCTGCAGCAACAGCTACAGCTGCAGCATTGGTGATCTTGAAATTGGAATTAATGTAGAACAGGGTGCACAACAAAGTTGGCACAATATAGCCTGTTTCTATCTCAGCCTGCCTTGAAGAGGTACTCCGTAATCTACATTGGGAGCAGGATGGAATAAAGATCAATGGTGGATCAAGAGCTTCAAAGATACATACAAGAACTTCAAAGGACTGGAGAATAATTTGAATTAAAAATTATCCTGAGAAGTAGTCCTGAGAATAAATTTGCTGAGGACAGAAGAATTTCTATTTTAGCACGGGATTTGGATATTGTGGATAAAACATATATCTTGGACAGAGGATTTCAATAGAAGGGGATACGGCACGGGAACTGGAACAGCAAGTTAAGTGTTGCTGGCAGTCATTTGTTCGGCACAACATGGTGTTTAAGAACAAATTCCCACTTTACCTGAAGAAAGAAGTCTTTGATCATTGCGTCCTGTCCGTTATGAAATACGAAAGTAAAACCTGGATATTAACATCACAATCAGTTCAAAAACTTAGCACACAGAGGAATAGAAAAATGTATGCTTGGCATTACAAAACATTGCAAAAAAACCTGAACATAGATCAGAAAACAGGAAAGTGTGTAACATCATTGGAAGAGTTCAGGAATTCAAATGGAGGTGCGCAGGCCATAGAACGAGGCGATGCGACGACAAGTGCACCAGAACAATCCTGGAGTGGATACCACTTGATCACAACAGTCCACAAAGAAGATCGAAAACATGACAGATGGCAACATTGTCAAAAGCTTGGAAGCATGCTGAAGAGGTCGCATTCTGCAGTGGATCGACACCGGCCGGCCAACGGACCGACATATATATACATATATACATATATGTATATATGTATATATATATATATATATATATATATATATATATATATATATATATATATATATATATATATATATATATATAAATATATATGTATATATATATATATATATATATATATATATATATATATATATATATATATATATATATATATATATAAATATATATGTATATATATATATATATATATATATATATATATATATATATATATATATATATATATATATATATATATATATATATAGCAGCAACACTTAACTTGCTGTTCCAGTTCCCATGCCGTATCCCCTTCTATTGAAATCCTCTGTCCAAGATATATGTTTTATCCACAATATCCAAATCCCGTGCTAAAATAGAAATTCTTCTGTCCTCAGCAAATTTATTCTCAGGACTACTTCTCAGGATAATTTTTAATTCAAATTATTCTCCAGTCCTTTGAAGTTCTTGTATGCATCTTTGAAGCTCTTGATCCACCATTGATCTTTATTCCATCCTGCTCCCAATGTAGATTACGGAGTACCTCTTCAAGGCAGGCTGAAATAGAAACAGGCTATATTGTGCCAACTTTGTTGTGCACCCTGTTCTACATTAATTCCAATTTCAAAATCACCAATGCTGCAGCTGTAGCTGTTGCTGCAGCTTTATCATATATAGATCCTAAAAGGTTTACATAAGCTTTGTCTACATCACGGTTCAGCAATATTTGCTTTGAAATTGAGTCAATTGCCTTTTTAAAATCGATAAAAGCCAAGCACGATGGTATGGTGTATTCGTTGTGCTTTTCTATTGCGTGCTATACAATTTTTCTGTGATCCATTGGTTGTGCGTTATTCAGTTTTCTTAATATTCTCTTAGCCATTATCTTGGTGAAAACCTTGTTCTGATGGATTACTGATAGAATGCGAATTGGGCGGTAGTTCTTTAAATCTTTTTATGCTCCTTTTTATGTAAAATAATCATTTCTATACCCTTTGTCACTTCAAGTATTAGGATATCGAGCATTTGTTCTTCCGTGGGTAATGCTATCCTTGTGACAATTTTTAACATTTTAGTACGCTCCCATTATTCTGATGCATTCCATTTAGTACACTCCCATCATCCTGACTGAAGGCAAAAATTTGCATTCTTTTATTTTTCAGCTTACGTTTAGCTTAGCTTTGTTTATCCCTGTTTTCTTCCAGTGTTTTTTGAACTAGGTGTATGTTGAACCGGCGTGTTCCTTCTCTAATACGTTTTCGTTCAGCCTTGTAAAGCTCAACGTACTCGACCCTGCTGAAAAAAGTCTCTGGATTCCTCATTGTCCGCCGTTTTTTCATTAAATTAATGATCTCATTGGATATTTTAGACTTTTTGAGATATTTTCCTGATGGTGCTACAGAAGCAACCGTTTCAAGCACAATGTTGAACCGTTCTTCACACTGATCTGTTTTATTTTATGGTCCTTTCTAACAATGAAATAGTTAAGGATAGTACTACAGATCTGTGTAAACAGTGCAGTACAAATCTGTGTGAAGAACGGTTCAACAATGTGCGTGAAACTGCTGCTTCAATAGTACTCAAAACGGCTGCTCAATATCATATATATATATATATATATATATATATATATATATATATATATATATATATATATATATATATATATATATATATATATATATATACCAGCGCTTTATATCCAGAATTGTACATAAAGCTCAGATGATGATAATGATGCCGTTCACCGACATAATTTGTGGTGCGTTCTAAAGGAATGTTGATAACCACGCATCCCTATCGCAAGTAAATATCGATTAAGCGTATCTTCAAGACAGCCTTACCTGTACCTATGACATTATACATCCACCGGATATTTTCATATCGATTTCGTATAGTAAGAAATTTAAAATAGCAGCTCGTTAAGTCTTTGGACATTTCTAGGACGACTAGAAGTTCCTACTCCTACATAACTCTGATCATCAAATCAATGTATCCATGTTCTCATTACTTTAAAAGCCGCACTAGTGCTTTCATATCAATATACTTTAACATGATTAAATAATTATATAAATACTTTAACATGATTAAAATAAATTTCCATATTTCTGATAATATACATAAATATAAAGGAGACCAAAAATTAGTTCAAGCTAACCACCTCAAGATTTTAAATTCTTGATAAATATTTTTTTTTGTTTCCTGGTTTTGTACAAATGTTAAAATTTACTTTCAAAACAACTTTTTTCCATTAGTTTAATTTAAGTAGCAGATTAATAGTATGGTCACGTACACTTAAATATCCATTAGGTCCATATTATAATGACATGATGCCAAAATAGATGAAAAGGGGGTCATATTTTTTTTTATAAAAAATTCGAAAACATGGCAGATGGCAACATTGTCGAAAGCTTGGAAGCATGCTGAAGAGGTCGCATTCTGCAGTGGATCGACACCGGCCGGCCAACGGACCGACATATATATACATATACATATACATATGTATATATGTATATATATATATATATATATATATATATATATATATATATATATATATGTAAATATATATGTATATATATATATATATATATATATATATATATATATATATATATATATATATATATATATATATATATATCGGTATCAGACAATCCACTGCAAGATAAAGGCCTCTTCTGCATGCTTACAACTCTCGCGGTCCTGAGCTTTCCTCTGCTATTCGGGTCCAATATACTTAATTATGTCATCAGTCCATCGAGTTTTTGGATTCGTTTCTCCGTGGACGTTTGCGATCAAGCGGTATCCAATCCAGGACCGTCTTGGTCCATCTTTTATCCCATCGCCTCGCTACATGGCCTACCCACCTTTATTTCAACTCCTTTATTCTTCCAATTATATCACTCACCCTCGTTTGTTCTCTGATCCATGTGTAGGTCTTTCTATCTCGTTTAGTAATGCCAAGCATACATCTTTCCATTCCCCTCTGTGCTACACGAAGTTTTTGAACTGACTGTGATGTGAGTGTCCAGGTTTTACTTCCGTATTTCATAACGGACAGGACACCACTGATCAAAGATGTTTCTTTTCAGGCAAAGTGGTGGTTTGTTCTTAAACACTATGTTGAGCCTGCCAAATGACTGCCAGCCACATTTAATGCGTCGTTCCACCTCCCAGAAGCTATCTCCTTCTTTATAGTGATCCACAACTTCCAAATCCGTTCCTAAAATAGAAACCCTTCTGGCCTCAGCAAATTTATTGAACATGACCTGATTCTTCTTTTGCTTTATTTTGAAGCCAAATAGTTCTCTAGCTCTTGTTCGTGTCTTTGCAGCTCCTTTGGGTCTTGTGAAAGAAGAACGATATTATCCGCGAGTCTATGATTGTTTAAGTATGCACCATTGATCATTATTCCATCCTGCTCCCAATCCAGGTTACGGAACACTTCTTCCAGACAGGCTGAGAAAAGAGGCGATATTGCGTCACCCTGCCCTACGCCCCGCTCTATATTTATTCCAAACTCAAGATCGTCAAGGTGGATTGTCGCTGTAGCTTGATCATATATCGATCCTAGTAGGTTTACATAGGCTTTCTCTACACCTTGGTTAAGCAATGCATCCTTTATGGCCTGCTTTGAGATTGAATCAAATGCTTTTTAATAATCGATAAAAATCAAGCACAGAAGCATAGTGTATTCGTTGAGTCTTTCTATGACCTGCTGTAAAACCTGGATGTGATCCATTGTATCAAATCCACTTCTAAATCCTGCTTGCTCTCTTGGTCACTTCCCACATTAAAATGGTTAAGGACAGTACAATTGCAAAATATTGCTTTATCGTTTGACATGATGTAAACTTATGAGTCCAGATGGACTTTTCCACGTCCATTTTCTGGTGATCTTTTTCTTATAAAACGAATGGGTATAAAACGAATGTGAGGGAATTAGATTCATCGTCAACCGAAAGCTGAAAGACAGTGTAGTAAAATTTGAAAGTATATCTGACGGATTAGCCCAATGCATCCTTCAGCTGAATAAAAAATTTAAGTTTCAAATCGTCCAAGTTTCTGCACCAACTATAAGCTATAGGAATGAGGAAATTTAGGAATTTTATGATGATGTGGCCCAACTTTTAGACAAGGAAAAGTGCGTGTATAAAGTCCTGATGGGTGAATGTAATGCCAGAATCGGAAAAACAAGAATTGGTGAGAATGCAACTTGCCCATGGGAAATGGTGATAGAGGTGACAGGCGGTTGACTTTGCTGAAGGACAAGAACTGTATATTATGAATATATATATATATATATATATATATATATATATATATATATATATATATATATATCCATAATTCCATTCCAATCGATAATTATTTCAACATCATCTACCCTACTAACAATTATATTGTAATCCTTCGATTATAGAGTTGACTACGAATGAACCTGGTCTATGTTCACAAAACCTTCTTTTGAATTTAAAATCCTGAAACCAGTTTTTAATCGATATAAAAATATATATATAATTAAATACATATGACAGTTCATATCTCATCAATTTTATCAATGTTTGAAAGCGCGGAAATCAATATAGTAAAAATTGAAATAGTGTTATTAATATATTAATATATTTAAGACAAGCCCCGAAAATACATTCTTATTAAAGAAATAGAGAAAACACTGAAATATTAACTGGTCAAACGTCACCACAGAACTCTGGTTATTATGATATGTAATATTGACTACTTCATTAATTAATTAAATACGAGATGTATAAAGTTATGATACTGGTGGCGTAGCGTTTGATCTGGTAATTGTGTTGGCTTTCCCTTTTGATTGGAAGCCATCGTAAATCTTGGTACATCTTCAGTACGAGCTTGAAATGCCTAGGGTCACTTAGCGTTTTGTAACAATTTTTTTCGTGGACCGAATTTTTCTAAAAAGGACTGACAACAATTGCAGTGTGGCCAATTCATTTTGTCACTGATTTTCAGAACGCACTAGAAAAATTCGATGAACGAAAAGAATTGTTAGGAACCATCAAGTGCCTCTAGTTCAAATACGCTCTGAAAACGCATCATATATGGTGATGCGTCATCAGATATAAAATATAATTACTTTTTGCCATCTTTTACATCTTCAAAACGAAACCAGTAATAATTTGTCCATATTATCTCGATTTTTGTACGATGTTGTCAAATCGTTACCTTTTATTTTAGATTCATTATCACATTCTAATGATGTACATATTAAATACATTTCAATGTATTTTAAAATTGTAATTTTATTGTATGATTAAAGAAAAACATTTTTAACTATAACAGAAAACATTTTTTTTCATAATTCTATGTCATTATTTATTGGATAATTTCAAGTATTTTGTTTACAAATTCCCATTTGAAATTTTCATTTTATAATTTCATTCAAGATTGATTGTTAATGTTTGCCAAAGAATCCGGTTTTCTTGTATTTACAAACATTAAACTAATATAAACATTCCATGAAATATTTTTATATATTATTCTGATATATATCTTATTTTTGTTCCAATATAATACAATATTCAAAACAGCTCAAATTATTGAAATCTAACTAATCTTAGTAAAAAGAAGATAATGATTGTTACTGTTACTTAAGCCGGAATTTTAAGTTTGCCATTTGATCTATAGTTATATTACAGGAAAGGTTCCAGTCCTCGAATTGAACGGTTTAAACAACGTCTAGTTAACCCAAGATCTTATCAGTTTTAACCTTGTAACAAAGATAAGCAATGCATTCTCGCACTGCGAAGATTATCGTACAAAAAGTTTAAAATGCCTTAAAATTAAAATATTTCTAATTTAAGAGGTATTTATCGTGTTATGAATCCTTGGCATTCTATTTGATTTTTGATTTATAAAGAAACCCGTCTACTGATGAATATTTAACAGAAGAAACATTTGTGTTGGCATGTTAAAAAATCATGTAAATAATTAACAAACAAGCTTCATTTGTTACTATTATTCGCAGAAACCTTCAAGGCTAGATAACGACTGCACTATCCATGTTATAAAATGTCGAAGAAACTCAACGAAATTGCGTTTAAATAAGTCTTAAGAAGTTAATTCAAATGCATCTTCAATCGATTGTTAACAAACGAAACACGTATTGAAAGGAAAGCTTTTTCATACTTAAAACATCGTGTAAAATATAAGGGATATGATCTATCGAGATGTTTACATTGGCACTGAGCTCGTGTAGCTTTAATGTACGATCATTTAATATGATATTGTGGATTTTTGGAACGATTTTGTCTGTCATAATGGTTTTTGAGCAGCCGGAGAATTCATCACCTTAAATGAATGCACAATCACAGAGTTTAAATTCAACATCCCCACTTTTTTATTATTGAAAATGAACTCGAAAAGATTTACCACTATATACCAAAATCACTTTTTTTAACTTCTCGACGTGCGATTGGCTAACCATATTAGAATCATTAAAAGATTATTTAATGTAATTCTAAAACTAACTATGCTCTATTTATATAACAACCGTACCTAAAACATGGTTAGCGAAAAGCGCGTTGAGAACTTTAAAAAACAGTGTTATCCTAGTTAATTTTCAGAAAACGTCAGAACTTTACTCGATCACCATAAACAACTAAACTTTCGAGTCTTAAACTTCTTAGCACACCATCTAACGAATGGTACTTGACAAATATCTTAGTCATTCGGTCAACTTTTTGAACGACCCTCATACTAGCTTAGGAAACTTCAAAACAAAGTTTATTAGGCACTTTATCATATATATTGTGTTAAGACATTTTATATTACTATGTACATGCAAGATGCCTCTCAGGGAAAACCGAATTGTTTAAAAATAGTTATTTCTAGTGGTATCATCTTTTATAAGCGTTGTAAAGGACCATCCTTCACTGACGTTTTGGCAAAATTTCATGCCATTCGGATAATTAGAAGCCAAGTTATCGCGCTTAAAGTGTCATTGTGGTTATACTATCGGGGTCGAAAAATTAACAAAGAGCGAATATTAAGTTTTGTTTTAAACTTGGTAAAACATTCACCGAAACGTTTAAATTAATGAAACAAGTATATGGTGAGTATTGTTTATCCCGTGGCAGAGTTTTCCACTGGTTTAAACGATTCAAAGAAGGTCGTGAGGACATCAAGGACGCCGAACATCCTGGCCCGAAAAATTCCGTGGTTACTCAAAGTAACATTGAAATTGTCCGTGAATTTTATAAAAAATCAGCCACAATCTTCGTTGCGATACATGGAAATGGAATTGAACATGTCCAAAGATTCAATCTATCGTATTTTGACCGATCATTTGGGACTTCCGAAGATTTGTGCACGCTTTGTTCAACATGTTTCTACGATTCAGAGGGAATTGTGCATAACGAATTCGTTCCACCTGGTCAAATGATCACTATTGCATTTTATTTGAGTGTTATGAAGTGTCTGTTGTTGCGTATTCATCGTGTACGGCCACAATACCGTCAACAAGGCAACTGGCGCTCACATCAATCGACGCTCATTACTCATATTTGTTGTTTTTGACCAAAAGTGGCATTTTAACCATCAATTATGCACCATACTCGCCTGATTTGGGTCTCTGCGATTTCTACCTCTTCGAAAAACTCCATTTGCCGATAAAAGGATAGCGTTAGGCCTACATTTAAACCATTCAAAAGGCGTCGACGGCCATCCTGAAGGACATATCTTTGGCCGTGTCCATATCATTTTCCTGTCCAAAGCAAGTTCAGTTTTTATTTAGTCACCCTGTACATATATCGGATATTTCGTATTAATTACACGACCTAATAAAATAGTCATCAATTTTCGAAACTATGTTATAATAGTATAGAGTAATAGAACGCAATAATAAACAATTTTTAACGTAGGACATGTGGCAAAAAAATGTCAACATATTTTTTTTTCTATATACGTATGCACAAATTGTTTTTCTTATAATTTACAAATATGTTTTACTAGGAAAGATAAATAAGTTTTGTATATTTAATTAATTTCATAAAAGTTTTTATATTAAAAATAGATCATATATAGGACATTACTGTTTTTTCAGCATATTACTTTCAAATACACTGAACTGTCTTTAAAAACATTAATTAATTATTTTGCTTAATACGTTTTTTGAATACCAAATTAACTAAATATAGCGCACGTCACCAAAATCTGGACAGTTTTCAATTTGAATTTCCTGCCGTACGGTATCTCGACACGAGGTAGGTTTTGTTATTCTTGTAAGCCAGAATCATGTAGTAAAGGAGCATAATCAAAAATTGTCGAACTGTTAAAACACACTTCAGGACATAACCAGAGAGCAATGATAATCGAAAACATTCGCGCTGAATCTTCGTCGAAATAATTTGGTTAGTCTTTAACACATGTTTTGAAATATCCGGCATCAGAAAAATCGCCGCAAGAGGAATGTTCTGTTAACCCAGCAGGAAAAAACCTATTCAAAAAATGAAATGGCAATAGCCTAACAGTTCTCGAAAGAGATCATGTGTTTTCTGTGTTTACTTTTAAATGCCCAATTGTTCTTCCAAGAATAGGTTCCAGGACTCGGTTGTAAGGCTATCTTGTACTCAAATTCTGATCAAAATAAATTTGCTCTTATTCTTTTGAACTTGCTGTATCCTTGTTACCCGTTTATTATCAACTTGTTTCTTTTATAAGTCCGTTCAATATTTTTCTTTCCTGAAAAACAGTTCGAAATGTGGAGCTGATATTCTTCCTTTACATTCATTAGTCACAAGTCCGAACCGTTATGGACCATGTCTTATGAGTGATTGGTAAACTCTCTTTTTTGTGTATATTAATTTTGATTTTGACTTCACTACGTTTTCTAACTTTCCTATGGTTCTGTTCCCTTTTGTTATTTTTACCCTAATTTTATTTTAGTCAATTTTTGTCGCTGATTTTACTTATAGGTGTTGTATAAAGTGTTGTATGTAGGCTACATTTATACATATATATATAGGTATTGTATTGTTAACATTTTTAATAAGGAGCCACATTAACTTATGGTGTCTAAGGCGTCAGTCTTACGTTACGGCAGTTAATGTGGAGCGGGTTCGAATCCCGTACTAGGCAAAAAAGTTTTTCTAAAAACTCTTGTGCATATTTCTAGGTAAGAGAAAATATCACAAGGAATCACCCCTCAGTCACGCCAATTCGAGGCTGGGTAAGACCGGATGCCTTCTGAATGGTTTTCTACGTTGGTCACTCGCCAGTCGCTAGGCTTCTCGAGATACTTTCGGTTAAGCACAAAACCAAGGATTGATAGCCCGAGGCGGGTGCTGACCGGGGTTTTCGGTAGCTAATGACCGTGGTTCGGAACCCACATTAAGCTGTAGGTCCAGTCGCTAAATAGCCTTCTCAGTTGCTGATGCGCCTCTAACCCCAAAACTTTACTTTACTTTACATTTTTAATAATGTAGTCTCTGACATTTAATATACGCTGGAAAGTTGTATACTTTTCTGTTTGTTAATTTCTTGTTCTAGACCATCTATTTTGTTCTTTCAGCGATAATTTGTAATCTTCTTTATTCATTCTTCATCTCCTCTACCCTACTATATATAGAGGTTTGGGCTATCATTGGTGAAATATGAAAAATTAATGAATAAATGCTCTATTTTTTCATATCTGGCCATCATATTTCCTCCCTTCCAAGTAATTCCCCACTTCGTTAGGTTTTCAACAATTATTATTATTTATTATCTTTCTCTTTTCATATACATCCATATTCCACACTTTTTTTTCACTGATCTCAGGTCCTGCATCTGCATGTGGTACCCAATCCATCTCAAATTGTATTTCTCAATTAATACCAGTATTTATCTTACGCCCAATCTCTATCCTATCTCGGTATTTCTCAATCTATCCCTCCATGCCAGCCTTCAATTCCTCTCTTAGTTTTAAAATACTCTTAGTTTTGCTTTTTGTTGTTCAGTCAAAAGCTATGATTCTACTACCGTAAGTTACTTTAACTTTGGCTTCTTTAGAAATTTCCCTTTACAGAAAAAGGGTTTGTACATTACATAATATATTATAGAATAATATTTAATTGTTCTTGAAATTCGATTTCATTTTGACACCTAAAGTTCCCATTCTTTTATTTTGGCTCCTTCGGTTTTTACATTGCATAATAAACTTTAGTTGTACTATCTATTCTGTTTATTAGATCGCATTATCCATTTTCCTTCTGCTCCAATGTATTTAAATTTATCAATTTATCATATTTTTACATTGTCTTACAAGATTTTCGAAGCATGCTGAAAAAAATCGAAAATTGAAATTTTGCAATATTCTGAAACCATTTTCTGAAAACACTTTGTTTCGCGCGTCCAAAGATGTCTGTAATTGTGCAGCTGTTTTCCCAGCAACACCGGCTCGTCTGCATAAATCAGTTTATTTCAACCATCATACGTTTACGCACACCCACTCTAGCGCCTCATATAACTTTTTCTTTCCAAGGTCTTTATTATAAGTAAGAAAAAATAAGATCTTGGATGCCGGTGCCTGCTCTAAATTCTTGTTGATTACCACAAATTTTATTTTCAAGCCCTTCTCAAAATCTGCTTTCTAGTATGCGTTCATAAATTTTACTCGTTGCATTCAATAGCAAAATTCCTCTCTAATTATGACACATTGAGCGGTCTCCGTATTTACAAATTAGCAAAATGATTGCCACGCTCAAGTCTCTCATCTACCCGTTCCATAGCTCTGTTTTTCCATGCAGCATTTCGTACTTTAAGGAAAAGATCTGTTTCCGTTGTTCCCATATTCTTGAGCAGTTCCACGAAAGATCATCTCCCGTAGCTTTCCTATTGTTACACATGTGAGTTACATTATTAATTTGATTATATTGGATAAAGTTACCTCATAATTCATGTTTCTTTTCCTTTAGTCTCCTTTCATCAACCACTATAATGTTCTTGTCCTCTTATATTTCTTTATAGTGTTCTGGCCAAAATTGCATTATATCATTGTCCTATATATCATAGTTCATTATATCATTGTCCATTATATCCAGAGATGCCAAATGTTTTTCATTATTTCTGATAAATGTTACCTTATCCCTTTATTCTCTTCTCATACTTTTTAAATCATTATAGATTTTTTATTGCTCTTGAAGTCGGATTGAATTTTGAACCAAAATCTTTGCAATTCTGTTTTAACCTCTTATATTTCTCATATATAGTTATACTTTTATTAGGTAGGTACTTCTTTCAGGCCTCTTTATAATTTTACCTCTAATTTCTTACAATCATCAAGAGGTATATATTCTATTATTTGCTAAATTTTTTCTATCACACACTTCACCAGTATAATAGTTTTTCAGTAGCCACATAATGCAGGTTTCCATAATATTCCTCTCGTAGTTATATAATTTTCTTTAATCTCCTTTTGTAATGATGCAGTTTTATCTTTTGAAAATTTATGACTGATTTCTGTTTCTTATCGCTTTGACATTTCGGTGTAGTTTTTTGACCATCCTGTTTTGAAAATGGCCACTAAATTCTAATCAGTTCTTAATATTTTTTAAACTTTTTACTTAAATTATTAAGTCATCGGCATACACTAAATAAATTAATATAATCTCCTTAAAAAATATATTGTGCTGTATGAATAAAGGATTCCCCAGCCGCACTCCACTTTTTTCCATCGATTATTACTATATATATATTATGTTTGTCATGTTAATTTAGAACTTGGAATGTATTAAGGCAGATATTTGGATAAATATAGTTAGTTTCCCTTTTTCATAGATAAATAAGTATATTTAAATTTTATTTGTATGTCCTATGATTTACTATAAATACACAGTTATATTAGAAACTAAAAATGTAATATAAAAATTTGAAGAGAAACCGTTTTGATTATAGCAAGAACATAAAATTGTAAATATATTGATGGTAATATTTTAACTTAATGTAATCGTCACGACATAGTGTGAAAGTTTATTTTTCAGCCTGAAGTTTTTCTATTATTAAAAACCAAACGCAACATTCCTGCCCAGATACCTAGAAACCCATAAAACGGCGGCCAAGTGCAATAGTACATGCTACACCATCGACCATGGCACTTTTTAGTTCCGCTCAAGTAGAAAGTTTATAATTGCACTAATTTATTGAACGGACAGTTTCCAACGCTTGGCTTGAGTTGAATAATTAATAACTAAAGATTAAGTTAATAATGAGTAGCGCATTTCTTTAGTGTTTCAAATTAGTTTGAAATATTTATTCTAGTATTTCCACATCAATGTATGACATATGTTACGACTTTGTTTAAATGCGTTTTCTTTAGTTTTAAAGATTTCTTTAAAATAATTTCCTAATGATTTTTCGCCAATTGCTCTTCTATCGTTTCTAAACAAAAATATGTGTTGGACTAGGAATGTTTATTTATGTATTATTAATTCCTAAGTATTGTCTGAAGGATTGTGGCGTGTTCATATATTTTCTTTCTCTTTTTTTGGGTTTTTCGCCACAATCTCAAAACATATCAAAAATATTTGTTTTTATGTAAATAAATAATCACTGGGTAAGAATAAACAACCAAACGGAGACAAATGTATCAGTGATTCTATTTCGGTAATAAATTTGCATAATGAACAAAATTTTTTAAAATACAAAATTTTTTTAAAATAAATACAAACTTTTGAACGTTAACGTTTTGGGAGGTTTTCTTTCTGGACCGAATTTCTTCGTGCGATCTTTTGTTGAAAAATTCTGATTCTCCATTCCCGCAGCGGATGGTATTGGTAATAAAATATCGATTGTGTACAACAACGTGCAACGAAAGAATGAGGAAATGAGGGTTACAAGGATCAATGCTTTTAAATACTGCGAAAAATGACCTTCATCCGAAGAACATTATTTTTTTGAATTTGGTGGGATTAAAATGGGCTCATACACTTTGAGCTTCTTCCACGCAACATCTACTGTTCATAATTAAATCAGCTTAATAAAGTAATCCAAGGCAAGTGCCTGATGCTTTGGTCGCTGCTACTTGTCAATAATTGATTATGAGGGTGCGTGTTTATTATCCTTATTAAGTACTCCTAATAAGAATGATAAACACACAGCCTCTCCTCCTACTTGCATCTTACAGTGCACCACAAGACAATAAGTCTAGATTTCGTTCAGTCATGTGCGTAAAAAAACGAAAGTAAAAATTTAACGCATTATAATGACAACTATCACTCCAGAAATTGTGGTATAAGTGCTTGAGAAGCAGGGCACCCATAATAGCAATCATGAAGTTTAAATGAAGTCCTTTATCAAATCTAAGTATTGCAGCCAATCGTGAGACTCCATCGGCAAGTTAATATACTCCGCGATGATCGATACACTTTTGCATACAAGAAAATTAATTCAAACCAATTTTCATATGACTCTTTCCATTCCGATTGAGGTATCTACAAAACTTCACGGAAGGGAACAAAAATAAATCATTTGCTGTCAAATCAAGACAGCATGACAGATAACCCATCAATTCGATGTTTTGACAGGTCAAATATTTAGTTGTCCGGTCGATGTGTGAAAGCTCGCGTTGTCATGGTGAAGAATGATCCTGCGTCGCTGGTTGTTTTTTTTTATTTCTACAAAGACTCCAAGCTAACAAATGGTTGTGTACCATTCAGAATTGACCGTTATGTGATTCTCTATCAAAAAAAAACAGGCGACCATTTGCTTCGAAGTGCTTCTTGTCCGAACAACTTTTGTTGGGTTTGGTTAATTTTGAAAGACCCATACAGTTGATTGCTGTTTATTTTCGGTCTCATACGCGTACATTCGTCACCTGTGTAGCTATTATACACAGCTTTTGACGCACCACAATTGCATTTTTTAAGCATTTCTTTGCACCAATCGACACGAGCCTTTTCTTGAGCGATGATCAAATTATGCGGAATCCAACACGCACAAATATTTTTCACGGCTAAATGTTTATGTAAAATCTTGTGTATACTTGTCATACTAATGTCCAGGAATGCCTCAATCTTACAGTATATCACACAATCTATAACGATCTTGCTTAATCAGTTCGCGCACAGTATCGATGTTTTCTGGCACAACAACCGATTTTGGATGAACTTCTTTAAATTCGTCCATGAGCGAACGACGGCCACGATTAAATTCACTAAACTAGTGATATACAGTGGCTTTAGATGGTGCTTCATCGCCAAAAGTCGAAGTGAGTTGATCGATGCACTGTTGGTAAGATAATTCACATCGAAAATCATAACAAATCATCGCACGGAAATTAAAGTTAATTCACGAGTTAACTCCATTTTTTGACTGCGATGAAATTTTCAAGTCACTAAACAACACATGTAGCATCCGTGTAACAAAACGTTCTGAGTACATATACTGTCAGCAGTGTCAAACTTTATGATGTATATGTCAGATGACGCCTAGCAACATCATTGTTCTCAATTCTGAGTACATAAATAGCAACCCTCGTAATACGCATACATTAAAGTTAAACTAAAACGAAAAAATTAATAATAAGAAGAAAAAGGTTTTATTTTATCGACAAAGCAATTTAATTATAAATGTAATTTTAAGTCGTTAATTATCTTCAGCCAAAGTATCAGATCAATAAAGATATATTTAGTTTGAAAGCGTTCAATTCATGATGCTATTTATCAAATGAAACCGTAAATTCATGGGCATTATTGGTTACTTTGAAAAGTAATTTGAGGTCACTGAAATAATATATTTTCTAGGATTTTACAAGGGACCAGCTGCGGAATCCATAAACATTATTAATATATTTTCTCTTATTTCTTAAAATTACTCATACATTTCATAAAAATACTCATGCGTTATATTTATTTTTGCATTTATATTTATTGACAGTTATAAAGTACTCGATCAATGGCAGGGCAAGTATCACGCTTCCCATTTAGTATTGACACCATTTTTTATCGCGATATTTGTGACAGTTTGGGTTGGGCTGTTATGAAGTGCAGACCTGCAAATTTTGTTATGTATAAATATTCGCTAATAGAACGCAGTAAAATTGTTGCGAATCAAGAGGCAAATGGGAGCATTAAGACAGTCAAGGGAGGCGGCCGTGGCGTACATACATATTAAGGAAATTAATATAATAAAATACTTTGAAAATGCCTACTGTTTTAGGAATAAATATCTAGGTATCTAAAATTTCTTATTGTTATCGGCTAAATAAGCATTCAAAAAATTATTACATTACATTAATTCGGTTTAGTATTGTCGGTGACAAGTCTTTGCAAGTTGGTAAACAAAGACGCGATTCAGACAATAAAGCATGTTTCGACAAAAATATGAAACCTTGTAATGACTTGTTTACTGAACAGGTGCACCAATGCATAGCAAACAAGCAAAGACATACGTGATACGTGCCCGAAATTAAATCTATAATAGGCAGGAATGGCTCTAGGAATGTCTTATTATATTTGTGTGCTTCGTCAATAATCCATATTCGTGAGTCATAAGTGTAATGGTGGGTAATAAGTCATTATAGCGATTATTTTTACAACTATCTAGAAATATGTTGAAAAGTTAATTCATTGAAACCGTGGCAAATTTTGTATTTCACAAGTCTGAATCTAATTAAGTATTTAAAATATGGTTTTAAGCACTCTCCTACGAACCAATCATTACTTATGTGTTTAATTTGCCAAAAGGTTTTTTCGAATGAGGCCATGAAACCTTCTAGGCTACAAGAGCATTTGAATAAAATGCATTCTAATAAAAAAAGACAAAGATTTATCCTATTTTCAGGGACTGGAAAAGAAATATTTAAAACAGCCAACTATATCAAACCTATTTGCGTTGTCCATCGTCTTCTAAACAAAAAGATGATGATGGCCTACAAGCTTCATATATTATTTCATTGTTAATCGCAAAAACGGGAAACCACACACAATTGGCGAGGAATTAATCTTGCCGGCAGTTAAAGGGGTAATAAAAAATGTTCTTCATCATAAGACAGCGTCAGATATCATCAGGAAAATTGCTAAGAGTAATAATTCAGCGCAAAGAAGAATATATGAAAAAGAGAGAAGCTGTTGAAATATTATTATGCGATTACTTAAAGACTCAACCTGAATCAACTCTACCAAATAATAAAGCAATACTCTTATTATGCGTTCGATTTATTAAAGAAGAAAAAATTGTCAAGAGTTCTTATTTGCTAAACATCTGCAAACCCATACAATGGAAGAATCGATATTTAATACCATAAACAAGTTTTTTCAAAAGAAAGAAATTCCTGTTCGTAATATTTTGTCAGCTGCATTGTTGGTACTCCAGCAATGAGTTCAGGTGCATATGTCGATCCATTACATTATTAGAACAGTCAATAAGGTTAGAAGCAATTGATTCAACTACAGATTATTTAGGCAAAGTGAAAATGATGAAGAATACAATCGCTTGCTACTGTACACAGAAGTTCATAACAGAAATGCATAACATAATCTTCTTCGGGTGTAAACTGACTGACTGAACTACTCTAATTAATGGAGCATTTTCGCGCTTACACGATAATCTCTTGCACTTAACATTATTATAGACAATCCCTTTTTCATCGCCTCTAACTATGTACTTCAAAAACGTATCGAATTTGTTGCACTTCAAGAAAAGAGAATCGCAATCGTAAAAGGGGCAGATACTCTATTGTGCGATCTAATTTGGTTTGTTGTGATTTAGTACGTGCTTTTGGTAGCTGCGATAAGATCCTTGTTTATCTTTTTCTTCTCCAATCTGTTCCAGATGGTTTCTCTTTTTATTGAATCAAAGGCTTCTTCCGTATCTATGAAGAATAGGTATACTGTTCTGTTCTTCTCTCTCGCTTTTTCTATCTGTTAGAGGGTGAAAATATAGCCTTGCACAGAATAGTTTTTTGTCCATCCACTTTGCTCGTTTATTAGTGCAATCTTCTCTCTAGTATAGTTTCGTACATTTTTGTTATTATATATAGTAATGATATACCTCTGTGGTTCGTGCATTCTCTATTGTTTCCTTTCTTGTATATTCGTATGATCAAGGCATTAATCCAGTCTTTTGGTATTTTTTGTTTTTCCCATGCCAAGTTAAACAGTTTTAAAAGCCCCTTTCTTGCATGTGGTCCCATGTATTTCAGCATTTCCGTGATGATTTCGTCGTCCCCTGGTGCTTTATCCAATTTTAGTTTTTCTTTAGCTTCTGTTAGTTCTTCTTTAGTTGTTAAATATTTACTTGTTGTTGCTGGATTTTTATTATCTGTTACTTATTCATTTTTGTCTAGCATATTGATGGTGTCCGGGTTTAGTAAGTTTTGGAAGAACTCTCTCCACCTTTTGAGTATGCTTTCATCATTCGTCAATAGTTTACCTTCTTTGTCATTTATTTGCTTCTGGATTATGCCTATATTATTTCTTAAATTTTTGAGTGATCAGTAAAACAATTTCATGTTTTCTGTACTACTTTTCTCCAATTGTTGTCCAAAAAAAGACATGGATGCGAAAATTGGGTCTTGAATGAACCGCAAAAGGGTAGATTACAATCAGCAGAAATGAGATATCTTCGTAAAATACAAGGAATAAAAAGAATAGACATGGCTCGGAATAACATAGTCAGAGACAACCTGGAAATACCAGCACTCATATCAAAAATAGTAGAGAAAAAACTGAGATAGTTCGATCATCTAACCGGAATGGACTAAGATGGACTAACCAAGAGAATTTAGGAAGCTAGAGCGATGGGAAAGAACAAAAAGGAAAGGCGGCGTAAGACATGGAATTATTATCTAGCCAAGGACCATAAATTATGGAGAACCTTTGTTAACACATGAAATGAAATTTCACCTCGACACCTTCGGGTATTCTTTCTAACCAAAGATTAAGTACTTACTTAAGTAAGTAAAAAATGCACCTTATTTTCTGCTATTTTTAATGTTTAACCAACTGTCCTTAAGAACTTACTTAAGTAAGTAAAAAAAGCACCTTATTTTCTGCTATTTTTAATGTTTAACCAACTGTCAAAAAACCCAACCGAATAACACCATTGTTTTTCCAAGTACTCGCTGAAATTCCTTCTGTCAAACAACATTAAAACTTTTTACACGTCAGAAGTAGATAATACTTCAGTTTTGCGATGTAATGTCATCTAGCGCCAACAGGGAGAGGAACTAATGCATCAACTCAATATTTTTGCCAGTAAGAATTCAAAGACCATCTAGGATTAAGGACTAATGAATCATTCTCAAATTAATGTTCATTCTGAAATCACAATCCCTCCGAAAACATTTGTTACTAGATACACAGACTTTATGTGAGCTATTAGTAAAGTTCGGCCATCTTAAAACAATTTATAGGCCAATATATGTGTAAAAAAAAGTACATTTCAGAACCACCAAAGAGTAATTCTTAAGGACTAATGAATCATTCTCAAATTAATGTTCATTCTGAAATCACAATCCCTCCGAAAACATTTGATCCTTGATACACAGACTTTATGTGAGCTATTATGTAAAATTTAACAGACGTACAAGCAGCGGAAAAAACACAAATAATTCATAAGTAATGAGTTGTTTCAAAATTCCAAAAAATTAAATTGCTGTTTTCGCTGTTTATCAAATGTTAAAATTGATATTTACGCAATTGCAACATAAGCCAGTTACCAAAATGTTACAATTATAACACAATATGTGTAAAAAAAACTGAAAATACATGGTAATTAATTTAATGGGCAAGACGAATTTCTTAACGTATCACTTACTATACAGTGGATAAATATAATCAGAAACTCAATTAAATTTACAAGTTATCAAATTTTGTTCGGGGGTATACATTTTCAGGCCAGACTATGAAGTCGTGAATACATAAATAACACTCGGAATGGAAGCATTTATTTAAAAACGAATTTCCTATAGAAACATGGTGTTTCATCAAATTATTTTTGATACTAAAGAAAAACAAGCTGTTCACAGAGCACGATTAAACAAGAATGGTACATGTTTGATAATTCTTATCACTTTTCAAGTGAACTTTTAAGTTTCGTGGCTAATTACTGGATGGTTTGTCTTGGATCAGTTTTAATTTCAGTCAACAACAGATCCTCATCCAACTCAGCAATTCTTCCACATTTTATACCGTTAAAAAGATTGAAATCACCGTTCTTAAATAATGTTTTAAATTAAGACTGTCATGTTCTGCTATCCAAGCCACAAAGATAACCAGCACTAATGACATTTGTTACTTTTAAATTGTTACGCTTTTGAAACTCAGTTAGGTATGAAATGTCTAATATAGAACTTGGCCACACTTTGCTAAATACCAATATATTTAACTAGAATATATATTACGTTATATTAATTTAACTTATTGTCGATAGTAGCAATGTCTTTAAAAGTTTAACAAAACCTTACTTATATCTGTACGTACTATTATCTGTTCCTTTACTATTTAGGTCGTTCGAAATCTCGTCGAAAAATTTTCAAATGGCCATGCTAGAGGTTCTTGTTCACATTAATTGTCATAATCGTTCTCTTCTGAAAACGATTTGACAATATCTTTCCATTCATCGTCAATCAATTCAATTTCAGTCATTACCATACTCTTCGCAAGAAAATGCCAATTCTTCGTTTATGAACACCTCATGCTCTTTGTCTATATCATCATTCAGTTCTTCTCTGATATGATTAAATCCTTTTCCACCTATTTATCGTATTGTGTTAACTATCTTTGATAAATTTGAGTTAATATAAGGGGGATTTTTAAAGCTACGAGTGGCATTACTCCACAAATTTCCCGACACAGTGTTAACATACTTCTTAATAATTTCCTTTAATAAATACCATACATACAATAAGATACCATCAATTGTGAATAACTTTTAACATTTCAGTACACCAACATAAGAGGAATATTTGTAGTCATTTCAAAAACCTGCCGACTATATGGTATATAGCTTTAAAGTATCTAATACCTAAAACAATAATGTCATATTAGGTGGTATGAAAACCACTTTTTTACACAAGGTGCCCAGGAGCGTTGTCTAGTATCAATAAAATTTTGAATGGCTTCTTTCTCCTTTGTTTTGTTTCTTTTTCTTTCAAAATAAAATGTCATTTAAACCATTCCGTACATAAAACGGTCGTTATCAATGTCTTCTAATTCTATAGCCAAAAAAACAAGGGATTTTTTTTAATAGATTTTATTTTTAACGTTTAAATGAATTCTGTGTTCGATAACCAAATTTAGATTTGATCACTTGAACAGGTGCAATTGTCCAAAGGGGCAACGCCAGTCATCGCCTTAAATGTCAAAATTTTTTCAAATGACCAAATAGGTCAGTTTCATCAAAATTCAAAAAAATATATATTAAATTATCTGGACACGAAGCAATGGCTACCTCGTTAACTGACACAGATCCCTCCTTAATATTAATGTTTTTTAGATTAAACTAAGTCTGGAATCTATGCAACTAGCCCTTACTTGCTATGAATAACTCTTTTGGCTTCTCTTTCACCTTACGATCGTATGTCTTTATATAAAATCAATGTTTCCTGTCTTTACATGTTACCGTTAATAGGAATCCTTGTTTACCATCTCTTCCATCCACAAATTTAATGCTACTTCTACCTTAACTAATACCTTATCATACCATATGCTGTACCTGTAATTTTTACACTTGGAGCAAAGTAGAAAAACTGCTCCAAAATTATCTCTTTGGATTTTAAAAACACATCACGTATTAACGATTCATTTTTATTATAGATCTTGGCAAAACCTACAAAAGACTTTTCCTGCAGTTATTTGCTGACTTATTTCGTCCACTTACTCTAAAATCATATAAATATTCTTTAATTTTTCACTAATACCGAACACTACGCTTCTTATTTTAGGTTTTTAAGTTATTTTAAAATATTTTTCAATTAATTTGTTGGCATTTAAATGAAATTTTTAAATGTTATAGGAGACACAACACACCAACGTGTATGTATGTTTCAACCGGCAGTTTCAATAGATCATCTCCCTCGTCCTGATTTATTACCTTATGACTTATTTTTTTCCGAATATTAAAAATTACCTGATAGTCGATTTTTAATATTTGACCATATTAATAATAAGTTTTCAGAACCATGTAATTACTTTGAAGTCGAATTGTATATTTACATAATTCTCTTAGTATATTCAAATATATATGAAGTATATTCAATTATATTTTCAAACTAAATGAAATTTAAAACGATAGTATAATGTCTGTCATCTTAAGAAATTCACATAAATCCATCTAATGGGCAATAAAAACTCTGTTACTGATCCTGAAATTAACTAAAGGAACTAATAGTGAATCCCCAAGATATTTTTATTATTTTTCATTTGACTTCAGGACTAAATCTTACATGAAAAAATCAATTGAAAAATTCCATGTTTAAATTTAATATTTTCACTGTTTAACAAACATTAAAATATATTATAAAGCAATTTAGATACGAACTCCAATTATGTCATAGTACGTAAATATTAGATTTCGAAAATAATAACAATAATTTATTTAATGAGCCAAGCAATCGTTAATCAACTAGTGGGAAAAAATATTAAATTATCAATTAAATTTGTAATAAAAAAATTCTATTTCATGATTTCATATATTTATTAATTATAATAGTCAGTCTCAAAATGTGTATCTATTCTCAATAAAAACAGTACTACCACTTTGACTAGTTCATGTGGAGTGGTCCTGTTGAAACCTCATCTCCTCCATATTACTATAATTCCAATCGGAATTAAATAATCCATGTAGTCGAATAACACAGTCCAACTTCCTGCTAACCGTGACGAATTAATAAATTTAGATCTTCAACAACACTATCATGGTCGCTAAATGGTCTCTGTCACCGATGCGACCTTCATCCTAATATAACCTAACCAACACTATCAGCGACAGCGGCGATATTTTCTTCAGAACGCACAGTTTTTGTTCTTGTTTTTGTTTTAATATCGAGCAACGTGAAATGCGACGGAAATTTGTTCGACGAATACATCACGAAGTTCAAATTCACGAGGTGATATAAGTTTGGGACACAAAACACTGATTTTGATAATAAACTTTGACATTTTCATTTGCATTTGCAAGCGTTGCTCTGATGTTAAACTATATATATATATATATATATATATATATATATATATATATATATATATATATATATATATATATATATATATATATATATATATATATATATATATATCTACCAACGTCTACCAACCTCCCAAAAGTTAATCTTGTGTCTGAAACAGTTTCTATCCTGAATTTCACTTTATGTAATATTTGCTCATCTTAGGTCCTCTTTAATTGCAGCAGTCCATTTAATTGCTTCTCTTTTAGCTCTACTCCTATTTTCACAAAATTCATCTATTTGTCTAGTTAGCATACTCGGATTCATCCCTTTTATGTGTCCATAAAACTTAAATCTTCTTTGTCTCATTCATATCGCTATGTATATCTGTGTATTGTTTGATTTCTCGAAGTCGGTATGTTGTGCTATTTATTTGTTTGGGGTCTAAGATTTTTCTTATGATTTTTCTTTCTTTCTTTTCAATCTCTCCGATATATTTCTTTGTATTCAAAATGAGCGTTTCTGAGCCATATAAAAATTCTGGCTTAATAACTGTGTTGGAATGTCTCAGTTTTGTGTTTTTAGATATACATTTTTTGTTGTAAATATTTTTTGTTGTAATATTTTGTGTAAGCCATATATTGTGAATTATATATTTTGTGTAAGTCAATGCAGTTTCTATTTGACATCTACCCTTATTGGCCGCTTTTTCCAGTCGGTTTTCCATGATTATTTCACCCAAATATATAAATTGAGAGATTCTGCTGATTTTAGCATATTTTGTTTTTAAAAATGGTGTTCTTAGTCTGTTGCAGGTCATATATTGTGTCTTTTCAATTTGTTTTTATTATATCTTTAATAAATTATCGTTATTATATCTGGAGCTAAAATTGCTAGATCATCAGCAAACACCAGACAATCTAATTTGATGGTACATGTATATATTAAATACATAGAGGGTGTAAGGAAATTTACTTATATACAAAAACTTGTATATTATTGTCGTAAAGTGTAAAATAAAAAAGAATCACTCATCAGTCACACCAGTTTCAAGACTAGGTAAGGCCAGAAGCTTTCTGAGAGGTATTCTTCTTTGATTACTCGCCAGTTAGTAGTATTCTAGAAAGACTGTCATATGTCATATAGAAAACTAAGAGTTGTCCTGATCAGGGTTCAATCGATAACTGATAACCAGCATGGTTCGAAGCTCCTACGTTAAACTGTAGGTGCAATCACAAAATAGCGTCAGATGCTCTAGAGCCATTAATCCTCTAAATCCTTACAAAAGTTACGAATACGCGAATTAGAACCTGAAGAGATAGTTTAAATTTATGTAACGCAAAAGTATATTTTTTAAAAAAGTTGAATAAGTCCTCGGTCTATTATCGTAGACACTGAAACTTTAACTAAAACGTTAGATTAGTTAGCCGGAACTCACAGATCAAGGTCAGTCAAGGCCAACCTTGTACAATTATCAGTGATTTAATATATAAATTTACTATGTTTTGCAAGGTTACTGGGCTTTACTGAAAAAAATCACTACTTAATCAATATTCCAGCTTAGTGCGATGTTAACACTCGTCAAAAACTGCTTCAAAATTTCTCGGATAAACGTTTCATTCACCGGACTGTGATTCGTGATTAAAAGTAGGTCGAATTCAATAACCTCGATAAGAAAAACTAATTACTATACACCAAACAAGTGAAAGAATCTGTATTGAACCAAATAAGTTCTAGAAATCGTTCCTATGCGTTTGGTGGACTTTTAACGGCGTATTCCAATGAGGTTTTTTTTGAGTAGACAGTATCTTCTACAGAAAAACAACATAAAATGACCAAATAGTAGACAAACGATGGAATAGCTAAATGAACTTAATTCAATCGAATATTTACCATATGCATCATGCGGGCTACATGTTATGCCATCCGATTTTCACCTTTCCCATTTATGGCACACTTTGTGGATGACCGATGTCTAGACAATCTGTACGCGGTAGAAATAAGGTGTCGTGAGAGCTTGTCGATATTTAGTTATCAACCTTAAAGTCAAATGATCTTAATTTTTAAATTTGTATTTTAGTTGTAAAATGTAGCTTGCAATTTTTAACATGAGAACTACGACCATATACCATTTTCTTTATAACAAATCTAATTTTATGTTGTTTTTTTTCAGGATGAAGTTATGTCGCCAAATGTATTTCATTTGCTATTAAAATTAAGATAGTGTTACCACTATTTACCTTCACATCTGTTAAAAGTAAGTAAAAAATATTCTAGACTACTGTATACCTAAATTTGTCAAAATGAAACAATATATAATAAATATACTTTGATTATAGTACGAATTTATTAAATTTAATTATTATAAAAATTGTTTTGCTCAACACGATTATTTAACATTAAATAATCTTTGTTATGTACTAAGATGTAAAAAAAGTATTTGTATTTTTGAAGTACTTAGTTATTCTCTGTTTAAAAAATAAGCATGGAGATTATTCCTCGAAATATAGGCCGTTGTTTGCAATAACTCTATTGCTCTCCGGTATCACGATGAGTCTTTGTATGCGAAAGAGTTGACACAGTCAATTTTAACCTAATTCATCAGTCCTGAATTAGTTTCTCGCAAGAAATCCGCCATGGACTGGAATAAATGGCAAATGCGATGAAGCGGGATTAGAGTGCTGGGTGTGGGAGAAATTTAAAGTTAAATTCGTTAATTCTTAAGGTGATCAAATGTGAAGTGAGTGGTTTTGCGTTGCCTTGCTCTAGGAGGGCTGTTTTACGGTTGTTTTTGTTAAAAACATCATCTGAATATTTCGTAGTGGAATCACTTTAATACTGAACAAGATTTGTTTTTGGATTGTGTTGGCTTCTACATGATGGAAATTTGTTATAGATATTTAATGAAAGAAGAGATTGTTTATATTTCCACTTTATTATTAATATTTGACGCGTTTCGCTAACACTGTAGCTTCTTCAGAACTGTCTATTTTCGATGTTAAAATAGGTATAAATACAAAAAGGTTTCTACAATAAAAATATACATTTTTTAAGAAATCCACGCAGATGCTAATTATTGTCTGTACAAATTCAGTAAAGGGCATTTGTTTAGTTCTATTTGATCATTTAGAAGGGTTTTCGCATCTTTGAGATGGTTTATTTCTAAACTATCCAGATTGTTTAGTTTTTTGCCTAAAATTAAAAAAAAAATTAATATTTTAAATTCACTATTAAAAAGATGGTTCTCATTTAACAAATGTGACGCACAGATCGAATTATGTTTATGACCGAGAAAGCTTCTTTCGTGTTCTTTATTTCTTTTCTTGAAAGATCTGCCTGTTTGTCCTATGTAAGTTTTTGGAAACGACTTACAATACAGTTGATATATCCTTGATTTATCTTTTTGGTTTGTTTTTGCCTTGCAATTTTTGATATGTCTTCCAACACTGTTATTGGTTTTAAAAGCTACTTTTGCATTGTTTTTGTATACGAATTTTTCATTTTTTTCCGACGATTTACCAAATTATGTTATTAATTTGAATGAATGGTATTTTTCATGCTTTCGTCAGTATATCTTAGAGACAGCTTTTTTGTACAATTTTCTTTTTAGAATGTTATCTATTATTCCCTATGAATATGCGTTGTTTAGAGCAATTTGTTTAATGGTGTTTAGTTCCTTATTAAAATCAAAGTCTGATAAAGGAATATTGATCAACAACAACTCAACGTTAAATGAGAAGCATCTTTTTAATAGTGAATTTAAAATATTACAAGTACATAACAAAGGCAAAAAAGTAAACTATCGGGAGAGTTTAGAAATAAACCGTCTCAAAGATGCGAAAAGCCTTCTAATTGACAAAATGGACCTGAACAAATCCCCTTTACTGAATTTATACAGACAATAAATAGCATATGTGTAGATTTCTTAAAAAATGTATATTTTATTGTAGAAACTTTTTAGTATTTATACCTATTTTAACATCGAAAATAACCACTTCTGAAGAAGCTACAGTGTTAGCAAAACGCGTCAAATATTAATAATAAAGGGGAAATATAGACAAAACAGACTTTCATTAAATAAGGCTTGTTTTATTTTTCAATCGGCCGTCTGAAAAATACCAAGAAATTTCTGGGTCTTCAGCAACACTTTCACGAACCAAATTAATATGCTCTTGTGAACGTCCACTACAACTATATATTGCTCTTCTTTTATCTTCCACCGAACAAGTTTCTTGAAATTTTTGAACAATTCGATTGATATTACTTTCAGATGGACGATTGTGCAAACCGTAAATATCACGTAATTTTATAAAAACATTTTTCACTGAACATCCATTTTCATAAAATAATTCTACAGTTTTAACGCATTGTTGTACAACTCCATTTTATAAATGTCATATATTACACTTCAAAAACCGAGTTTATTTGACGTCTGGGATAATCGCTGAAAAGATCAAACAACACTATCACAAATATGCTCTCTCACTGAATCCTCTCTATGGTTCTCTGGGACTTTTTTAAGAACTGCACTGTATGCCATCTCCCGTTATCTTTCTGAAAGATGGCTGCATTTGAACTGCGTCTGATCATTTCTAGGGTTTTCTTACTTCGCAAGCATATAGCCATTCTGCCATATTTTCTAGAATGACAACATACGAGGTTTATAAATAATATAATGAGACTGGTGGTGTAGCGTTCGATCTGGTAACACTGTTGGGTTTCCCTTTAGAGGAGAAACAGGCCAATATGTGATCCGTCTTCAGTATGATTTTAAATTCCCTAAACTTGATGGGCCATAACAGTTCTTTTTGTGAACTGGATTTTTCTTTTTAAAAATAAGTAACAACGTCAAACAACGTTGTCTTATTGAGTTTTGGGCATACGACTTGGGCATAGTGTGACAGAAACATATGCAATATTTCAATGTGCCTATAGAAGCAGTGTTTTGTCAAAGACCCAAGTTTTCAGGTCTTTTAGGGCATTTTCAGGAGACCGAGGCTCAATTGAATATGAACCTAGTAGTGGAAGGCCTTCAACTGCAAGTAGTGATAAAAATTTCCCCAGAATGCTGAATCTTTGTGCGTTCTAATTATTGAAGACCAGTTGAATTTGACTTACGCAGCCAGTCATCAGATTTGGAGCAATAAATTGGCGTGAAAATTTCGAAAAACCTTTCGACGATCAGAAGAACTAGAGGAAAACACGTCTTGACTTTTTGGGGCGGATTGAAAATAGCCATAATTTTCTAAAACGTGTCATTACTGATGACGAGTCCCGGAAACGAAGTGCCAGAGACAGGAATGGCACAATTTAACCTCATTACGGCCAAAAATGTAAAACCTATTCATGAAAAGAATTGTTATGGACCACCAAGTGACCATAGGGAGTTAAACTCATACTGAAGATGCATCAGATGTTGGGTCCAGTTCCCTCCAAAGAGGACACCAACAGTGTTGCCATATCAAACGATACATCAACAGACTTACGCTTGCGCTTGCTACAAAAAATATGCCAGATAATTTTCAAAATATTCTATCAGAAGCCGCAAAAATTGTTTACTTTATTAAAAGCTGACCATTGCAGACTAGATTGTTTTCCACATTGGGCGAAGAAATGAATGCCAAATACGACTCACTGCGTTTCCATACTGAAGTCACGTGGATGTCGCAAGGAAAAGTTCTAACGAGGATTTTTGAATTGCGAAATGATTTGAAAATCTTTTTTACTGATAAAAATATCTCATTTTCAATGTTTTTACAAGATTGATAAACATTATTACTGTTGGCTTACTTGAGTGATATATTTTCACATTTGAATGATTTGGATACGAGTTCACAAGGCCGTAACAGAAATATTTTATTAATGGACGGACGGATGGACGGACAAAGACAATGTCCTCATCAAGAAGCTTGATATTTAGATTATACGCCTTGAAGAATGCAATTTTGATGCATGCACTTTAACTTCGGATTATATTACAAAAATATAGATTTAGAAAATTCAGTTATTGATCATGTATTAAAGACCAACGCAACTGAAAAAGCATTTACGCGAATTGACAATTCAGTTACTGGAATATTTTCCAGATAGCAACGATGATTTGTCAAAAAGAAGGGCTCTGAATTCGTTTGATGAAAATGTCGTTAGCTGTCATAGCTGCTGAATTACCTATTGAGATTTACAACCATCTTATTGAAAGATTGGTCAACAAACCTCTACAATTAGAATTTTTAACCCAACATTTTGATTTGATTTTGATTTCCTAGTTAAGGAAGCTTTTGAAAACATTGATCCCCTTCGCTACTTCTTACTTATGCGAAAAAAGGTTCTCATCTTGCTGCTTTAAAAACTTAATATAGGAACCATCTATTATCACTGAAAAATAATTTGATATGTGTGTTTGCAATGACGATCCAAATATACAAAAACTTTTAAGTGAAAAACCAAATCAACCGTCGCATTAAATTATTATTTCAAACAACTTTAACTATTACTTTACTTAAGTTTATTTTATCATGTTGTACCTGGTACTGTTCTAACATTCGTTTTTAAATTAATAATGCTTTAATAAAAAGATATTTGGTATACGGGTCTTATTTTTTTAACACATTGCGACTGAACGTGACCCCAAGGTTCAGGAACGATGGTATAGAGTAACATAAAGATACAAAAATATATCAATTTCTGTTTTCAAGATATAACGGCCTTTTAAGTAACAAGACAGATTTTTTTATATATTTTTTTCATCTTTAAATGATATTTTAATTAATTTTTAAAAAGTATACCAATCAATAGAATAAAAGAATACCAATCAATAGAAGCATGCAACTTTGTGCCATTTTAAACAAATTTTCCATAACGTTTGTCAACATATCTACTGTAAATGCAGCAAGTTTAATGCGGATATTGTCCTTGAGTTGCTTTATGGCTTGGAGCTTATTTATGTAAACCTTTTTCTTCTAAAATCCCCTTAGAATTTAATGGAAAGCCGTCAAATCAATTTTGAATAAAAATTGTCAATTTGATAGTGTGGTGATGTGGTTTACGATAGCATTACAGTATTCTAGTCGCTTATTATTATGTCAGTAGGCAACAGGTCTTGTACTATTTGAATCTTATAAGGAAATATGTGCAAATAATTTGAGAAATTCTCAATTGTGCACCATGTCGTTTTTCCACACGTGCAACATTTTCAGCTGTGTCAAACAGTGTTCTTGGACCTCCGATGTGGAGCCTATCCCCAACTGTTCCGAATTCTTGAAAAAGCTTGAATAAACGACAAATTGTCGTTTTAAGAGGGGTCGGACGGTTATTCTAGATTATTTAGGATATGTTTGCCTAAATTCCCGTTGAGTTATAATTAAATTATCTCTCACCAATATCACCAAAAAAAAATAGCATCAAAACAATATAGTTGACAAATGACAAACAATGATTTTCAGTTTGATTGGAGTATATACAGTGGGCATTAAACAATTTTTGTTCCCCAGTATAAAAGCAAATTACATACTTTGTATTCTCAATTATCATATAATATATTGCCAAGGTTTCTTTTCTTTTTAATAAATTCCAATTTGCTTCGGCCTTTTCGGATTCCCGCAACTTAATTAAACAACTTACTGATAAACACAAAACATGAATGTTTGCGGTCATGTTAATATACCATTTAAATTACTGTTTTTCTTTAAATTAATTATCAGGCCAGATTCTAATAGATGTTTGTATTCACATCGGTAGTCGATTTAACATGTTTTGTTTAACGAGAAAACAACAAATAAATTTTAAGGTTTATTGCGGAAACATTTATGAACTGATGCACATATATATTTATACATACATACATACATATATATATATATATATATATATATATATATATATATATATATATATATATATATATATATATATATATAGAGATATATATATATATATATATATATATATATATATATATATATATATATATATATATATATATATATATATGTATATATAGATATAGATATAGATATAGATATATATATATATATATATATATATATATATATATATATATATATATATATATGTATATATATATATATATCTCTCTCTCTCTATATATATATATATATATATATATATATATATATATATATATATATATATATATATGTATGTATGTATGTATAAATATATATGTGGACACATAATATAAAGGACAAGAACTTTATATTATGAATTCGTTCTATAATAAAAATATCAGCATAAAATGAACATGGAAAAGTCGATCTGGACTCACAAGTAAAATTGAAAAAATCAGGACCAACGATAACATGTATTTTGCAATTGTACTGTCCTTAACAATTTTAATGTTGGAAGTGACCACCGAATAATACGAGCAAAAGTTAAGATTAGCTGTCGAAGAGTGTGCGAAAGAATGACAAAGGGGATTCTGGGAAATTGTTAGAAAAGGACAGCAATTTTGAGATTGCTTTTTTCGAACCTCTTTGCTGCATTACAAGACCCAGAGGAGTTGGAAATATCAGTTCAATATGAAGAAATATCCAACAATGTGTAATGTCTAAATGATTGTGGCGTGTTCATATATTTTTTTTCTTTATTTGGGTTTTTCGCCACGATCTAAAACTCAAAAAATATCAAAATATCTGTTCTTATGTAAAAAAATAATCAGTGGGTAAAAACAAAAAACCAAACGGAGACAAATTTCTCAGTGATTCTTTTTGCCTAACGAAATTCTAATTTGCCTAACGAAAAAAATATATATAAATGAAGTTTACCATGTGATTGTAATTGTTTATTGCAATTCTTAAATGTTTAATTGTATTCCTTAGAATCGGGAACCATATTGAATTTAAATCTACCGAAGGAATAACAATACATTTATTTTTATTTAAATTAATTATAGCCGTTTCATTTAAGCTTCTGAATTTTGTTACCGATTCTTAATAAATACGTTTTAGATCGTCGCGAAAAACCCAAATAAAGAAAAAAATATACCAGCAATGTGTTTGAAACGGCTGCTTCAATAGCACCAGAAGAAAAATATCTCAAAGAAACAAACATCTCCAGTGAGACCATTGATTTAATGAAAAAACGACAGGCAATGAGAAATGCAGGGAATCCTTTTGGCAGAGTCGAGTATGCTAAGCTCTGCAAAACTATAAGAAAACATATCAGAGACAGACGCGTCTGTTCAACATGCAGCTAGTGCAAAAATCTCTGGAAAGGGAAAACAGGGCAACAAACAAAAGCTGGGAAAGAAAATAACGCAAATGTATGCCTTAATGCGTGAGGATGCTACAGTGTGCGCGTACGGAAATGTTAGAGGTTGTCCAAAAAGTTTACGCACAGTTATGAAGATCAGAACCAATTAAAGATAACAATACCCACGGAAGAACAAATGCCAGATATCCAGTAGACGAAATGACAAATGCTATAGAATCGATAAAAACGGCAAGGCTTCAGGAAAGGACAGTGTAACTGCCGAAATGTTAAAAGCTGGTGGTCGGTACATAAAACACTGGCAAAATTATACTCAAAATGCCGCAAAGAATAATAAGCACCTGGCTGGAAAGAAGCAGAAGTGATCCTTTTACATAAAAAAAGCAGCAGCACAGAAAGATTTAAAGAACTACCGTCCAATAAGCCTCCTATCAGTAATGTACAAAGTATTCACTAAGATAATGTCTAAAAGAATATTAAGAAAACTGAATGATGCACAACCAAGAGAACAAGCAGGATTCCGAAGTGAATTCAGTACAATGGATCACATCCAGGTTGTACAGCAGGCCATAGAAAGGCCCAACGAATACACCGTGCCATTGTGCTTGGCTTTTATCGACTAGAAAAAAGTATTTGACGTAATCTCAAAGCAAGCCATAATGGATGCATTGCTTAACCAGGGGGTAGACAAAGCATATATAAATCTATTAGGATCGATATATGATGGAGCGACATGGATGGAGCGACATGATACAGCGACAATTCACCTTGATGATCTTGAAGTTCAAACTAATGTAGAGCGAGATGTATGGCAAGGCAACGCAAAATCGCCTATTCATTTCTCGTTCTGCCTTGAAGAAGTATTCCATAAACTGAATTGGGAACAGCTAAACCATTTTAGATTTGCAGATGATATCGTTTTCCTTTCACAAGACTCAGTGGAGCTGCAAAGACGCATACAAGAGCTGCAAAAGGCTGACGAAACATTTAGCTTAAAAATAAACTTGAAAAATAGTCAGATTATGTTCAATAAATTTGCTTAGGACAGAAGAATTTCGGTTTTAGGAAGGGATTTGGAGATTGTGGGCCACTTTATATATCTTGGGCAGAGGGTTTCAATGGAGAGGGATACCGCCCGAGGGGCAAAACGGCGTGTTAAATGTGCTTGACAGACATTTGGCGGGCTCAACATAGTGTTTTACCATTCGTGATATACATTATTTACCATTCGTGAAAATATTAGATGTGTGTATATATATATATATATATATATATATATATATATATATATATATATATATATATATATATATATATATGTTAAGACTTGGGCCTAATAGTATAAAATAGTATACTATGTAGTACACTATTTTAGTCAGTTATTATACAGTAATTATTAATTATTGTAAGTATACAACAGTATACTTACAATAATTAATAATTACTGTTGTTACAATAATACAATAATTAACTTACAATAATTCATTTTTATTCTTGTTCTTCATTATATTCTTCATTATAATTAAAATTATCCAAATATTACTAAATAACCAGTAGTGCTATCTTTCAATCAATGCAAACAATATGCTGTCATCACCGCGTAATTCTAGACTCTAATATCTGTTCCTCCTGATTAAACTATATGATTCAAGCTGTTTATAGTTTATTACTATAATATAGTTTATAGTTTATTACTATAAACCTTAACATAATGTTTAAGTGTTGTACAATGTTTCGTGATACCAGTGAGAAAGATAGAGACCATTAGAAACAAGGCACAACCAAGTTCATAACATGTCGCCTAGAATGTTCGAAATGATTGTGTTTCCGCCAGACTCATCAAGTAGCTCACTGGTATTCCCTAATTCAGTCCATATCGCATTTTAATGAAACTATCATTTAAACGAAAAGGTTTTGAAAACATGTCGAACGTCCAACCTATTTCAACTGGTATGTAAATTCCCAAAAATAAGTATCTGAAATATTTTGAACAATGTTTTGAACGCTTTCAGCTTTGTGTTGATTAATAAACAATTTATTTGAAATAAAAACATACTGAAAACTATAAATAAATTTTGTCTGTAAGTGTGTTTTGTATTACATTTCGAATATATCACTATTTCTTTTAGGCAAACGTTTTTTCACGTTTCCTTTTGTTGCGTATGTCTGCATATGCCAAAAGCATATACTTGCTGGTATTGTAAAAATATCAAATTTTCTTCAATATTATCTGACTGCTTCTTCCAAAGCTAACAATATATTTGGATATGTTGTCGAAAATATCCAACGAGATTGATTATTGTGCCCTGTGATATCTACTCTTTTACTTTTCTGACTAGTCCACTTTTAACAATTATCTAACATGCCCCCATAACCTTTTCCTCATAACATTATTGTGATACCGTATATAATAGATATTTCGTTTAATAATGTCGATTTTACTAAGAGATGGCCTTATTAATACATTTGTTGGAATTTTAGAAGACAAACATATGCCATCAAAACTAGTTCGTTATTAATTGTATAATTGTATAATGTATCAGAAAAAGACGTTTTGCGGGAAAGTTTAATAACATTCTTTGAAGCTTATGGTGAACATACTCTAACCCAAAAAACTGAACAATAGTTTAAACGATTTAAAAGGTTATTGGGATATAAAAGACAAGGAGCAACCAGGACAGCCAAAAATGTTTGTAGATGCAGATTTGCAAGCATTATTGGATGATGACTCATAAGTTGAAACAATTGGTAGAAGCTTGAATACTGCCCAATCGATCATTCGAACGTCTACACGCATTGAAAAGGACCCAAAAGAAAGGAAAATATGTTCCCTATGAATTAAAGAAAAGAGGCTTTGAAACGCGAAAAACCATTTGTGAAATTTTGCTTGTCAGGCTGAAACGAAAAGGTTTTTTGCATTAAGTTGTGACAGGTGGTGAAAAGTGGATCTATTTGGCAACCCAAAGCGCAAAAAACCATAAGTAGATCCAGAACAACAACCAACCGTCAACCGGGACGCAATATACATCGAAAGATAGCTCTGCAGTTTATTTAGTGGGATAGTAGGGGAGCTGCGTATCATGAAATACTGAAACTTGGTGAAACGATTACTGACGTACGATGCCGAGAACAATTAATAAAATTGAACCGAGTATTAAAGGGAAAAAGACCAGAATACGCCCAAAGACTCGATAAAGTCATTTTGTAACATGGTAATGCTCGGCCCCATGTTGCAAAATGGGTTAAAAATTATTTGGAAAACGTTAAATGGGACGTCCTACTCCACCCACCGTATTCACCGGACTTAACCCCTTTGCACTACCACTTATTTCGATCGATACAGGTTGGCATCAAAAATCAAAAGTTCTTTTGGCGCGAAATCCATTCTTTGATTGAAAGATGGGAAAAAGTAATAGCTAAATGTAGTAATGGCCAATATTTTAATTATTAAGGTACTTTATTTTGTTATAGAAATAATGGCTCAAATTAGGCGAAAACATGAGCATTATTAACCGTAACACCTATTATTCTCCTTCTTCATGTGGTGCTAAAACCCGTTAGTGAACCTTGCCCTCCTTCAACTTTCGCCTCCAGCTGGATTGATATATAGAATTAGCCCTATTTGACGCTGTTAGCTTCTCTTTTAGAGGAGTGGCATGCCAACTCCCTAGAATTAGTTGGTGTTTCGTAGCAATTTTTTATAAACCGGATTTTTATAGACCTTTCAGAAAATGAGTGACAACAGTTTCGATCAACATTGTGCTATCAAGTATCATTTCAGACTTGGATACAATTAAACGGAAGCTTTTACAAAACTCCAACAGGTCTATGGAAACAGTGTTTTGTGAAAAACCCCGCTTTTCAAGTGGTTTATGGCATTCTGAGAATGCCGAGACTCGATTGACGATGAACCTCGCAGCGGAAGATCTTTAACTATAAGAAGTGTAGAAAATGTCGAGAGAGTCCTAGATTTTGTGAATTCTAATCGTCGATTGACAGTTAGAATAATCGAGGAAGAGTTGCAAACAGAACCCAAACATGAGGCCATGAGATACATACACATATGTCCAAAAGTTTGGAATATTAAAATATTTCGCTTTTTTATTGACATTAAGTTTTTTCTTTTACTCGTTTACGTAATCATTATTTTACTACAACTCTTCCTGGTGCCAAATAAAACTCGACACCAAATGACCAATGTGTGTAAAATTAATTTATTATTTTGAAGTCAAAAATTACAATGTACCAATTGCCTTCAAAAATAATTTAAAATTTAAAAGGAATAACTTTCAATAAAACAATTAAGCAGTAGTTCCTCCATGGGTATGTATACATGCCTGTAGGCGATTTGGCATGCTGTCGATTAAATGATCAATTTGGGCTTGTGGAATCGGCTTTTAGTTTTAACAGGGTCCCAAGCATATTCAATAACATTCATGTCAGTGGAATTTACTGCCCACCCTAACTTGGTTATTCTCTTCTTTTCAAGAAAATTTTGTAATGCTGGTGTTTAAAACTTCATTGGTGCATTTAAAACTTCTTCGATGTACCCAGCACCAATGACTCTTCTTTCCAGGATCAGTAAATATGTCCGAATTCCCCTCATAATACCACCCCAAAACATCACGCTCCCATCTTCGCCCATCGCCTCGGAACAGACGCACAACAGCATTTAAAACTTCTTCGATGTACACAGCACCAATGACTCTTCTATCCAGGATCAGTAAAGATGTCCGAATTCCCCTCATAATACCACCCCAAAACATCACGCTCCCATCTTCAATGTTCTTTGTGAATCAGAAACTAAGCCAATTCTCTTCTCATTGGAGAATATCACATTATTCCAGTTTGGGCTATGATCATTTTTCGAGCCCAATGCAATCTTACATTTGTTTGTTGAAGGATTAATTTAGGAACACGTAAAGGTCTTCTGCGATGCAAATTTACCGCTTTCAGTCTACGTGTTATTGTTTGTTGTAAAACATTTACCCCTTCAAGCCTAACAAGCTCTCTTAATATACCACTTGTAGATTCCAGACGATTTCTTCGAGCTATCATTGATATTTGCCGATCTTGTGCAGCTGTTGTACATCGTGTTCTACCACTTCTGGGGCGATCCTTTACGTTATGTTTCTTGGAATTTTTATGAATTTTCGATACAGCACTCTGGGAAACATCTACAATTTCCGCGATATCACTTTGATTAAAGCCCTGTTGTAACAAAGCAATTACTTTTGATCTGATAAAATGAGATATCATGTTTCTAGTCATTTTTAAACGGATTTATTGAAGATTGAAATAAATGAAATACTATGTAAATACCAGTATCAACGGAATGGGCAAAAATCGAAAAACTTGTATTATCAGCAAAATAAGTTATGTTAAGAAGTATTTATAATCAGAGCATTGCTTGTAATCAATTTTATTTGAATCTCTCAGAGTGAGAGTTTTAATATCCCCACTAAAGATTCTGAAGTATCTCCAACTTTACTATCTAAATGTCTTCTTTAATGCCCCATGTGTACAGCGTTTGAGACAAATTTCTTCACAAATCCGGCAGATTATACCTTATATGATGATTGTATCATTCGTTCCTGGTCTATTTGTTTTATTACTTGTCCATCATATTTAGGTCTTACTCAGTCAAATACTTTTTTCAGATTGACTTAGAGGCTAACTTGTACACAAATATTACATCTGTCCGTTATCTTTCACTGTAAAAACTCTGTGATCTATCTACATGAGCTTGATGATGTCACAGAGCTTTCTGTCTCGTCTCGTAATACCAAGCATACATATTTCCATTCCCTTCTGTGCCACCTGAAGTTTCTGAAAACAAATAATTGAATTATGTTTTAAAAATAATGTCGTTCAAATGTCCTCCTCGGCTTCGCCTAGTGGAATGCATACCGGAGACCCAATATTCGATTACTCTTTCACACATAATAGGTAGTATGTTTTCAATGATAGTCTTAATGTTTCATTTAAGGTCAAACATTATTCGGGGTTTATTTCTATAAACCAGAGATATTACATAACCCTACAAAAAATAATTCGGGGGTGTGAGATCGTATGATCTTGTGGCTAGTTGACATTACCATTTTGCGAAATTACGCGCCCAAGAAACTTGTTTTACAATAAATCGATTGTTTGACAAGATTTGTGACAAGTCTTGCTGAAAGAAAACATTCCATGCCATATTCTATTCCCATAATCCTAAAGAGTTCGCCATTAACAGTAATATGATTTCTAAAATCATCTTTAAAAAAATAAGAACCTATCACTCCTTTAGTGAGAGTTTCCTTCATTGATTGTAATTTTTGGAATGTCTGACACTCAAAATGTAAATTATTCTTTTTATCTGATTTTTTAGGAAATCAATCTAGGCGTTTATTTCTACCAGTTTCGATGTGAGTATAAACAATATAATCATTAAAAATACGTAAGTCAGCCGCTTTGTCGCTATCCCTGCGGAAATGATCCGACCGTACAATGATTAAGAAGGACGGTGTTTTCTGCTGACTGAAATTCTGGCGCCAACAAGTCAGCCCTAAGAAGACTCTGGCGATTATTTTTACCAGAAAATGCATCCTAAACAAAGCCAGGCTGCTGGAGAGTTTCGATTCCATGGTTGTAAGAAGCAACCAATCTAGGTCTCCATTTGGACCAATCACTCTTCTGGTCCATCAAATCCAGCAAGCAATCTGCAAGGGTTACGGTATGATTAAACTCCGAAAATCAAAATGACAATATTCCAAGTCCTGCTAAGATCCGTAGTTCTGTAAGGATTACAGGCATACTATGGATTTATTGGGTCCACCTGATGGTTCTAAACGCACTTTGATTTATTAGAACCAATCAATTTTACTGGGAAGCTGGTGTTCCACTGATTTCCCAATTCTATCAATTCATTCGCGCAAAATTCATCTTCTCAGCTTGGCGAAGCAGTACCCAACTTTACGAGAACTATCGGACCTCCTAACAAGCCCCAAGACAATTCTCAGGCAACTATGCCCCCAAACTCCGGCATTAAGATCCGGGATACAAAATTAATCTCGAATTCCGACTTATGTAAGACTAGCCTTCTTCCAGACGCTGCAGAGGTTCAAGGAATTCTGTTGGTACCGACCAGACGTCGCAATACCCACCGTCGGCCCGGTACACGACAAAAATATCTCAAACTTGCCGATTAATTCATCGGACTTCAAATTAACTTCTGCGAAATTCCCCTGGATTTCATTGTTGATGAAAAAGGCCAACTCAAAAACCATGATAATGAACTGGAAATGGAGGACGGTTCAACTTCGCAGCATGGATGTTTGGGTCTAATATGAATAAGTAGTCTACCCGGACTTTAAATAGGGCTATTGAGAGTATATTACGAATTAGAATAAGTAGGTGGATTTTAAAAAGCCCTAAATAGCCTAAGAAAAAAAAACTGACATTAAAAAAACCAGTCTTTAGCTATCACCAAAACACTTTTCATAAGTTTTTAATAAGTCTATCAAATAGATTAGTTCAAATTATTGTAAATAATACTAAAATGTATATGTTAAGTATTATTTTTAGTTTATTTTTAGTATTTTTCCTGTGTACATGTGTAATGATATTATAAAATATATAAAAACATTTTCTAAGAACTACTATTATCAAACCATAGTTTACAAAATATCACGAAAGACACAAATATGTTCATTCCTCAGTATATTGAATGTTGAGTTCTGAAAAAGAATGCATAAGGGTTCAATGTAATCGTATACATATATGACTGGTTGAACTTTTTGGGTTAAGGCTACCTAAATTATTGTCGTTTATGTTTAAGTTAGCATTAACATTGTAAAATTTATTACATACTATTAGCAGTTTTGTAACAGCAAAATAAAATTACTGTCGTCGCAACATAGGTACCTCACGATGATTTCTAACAATAATAATATATACCTAATGTTGCTTTATATTCATTGTTGTCAGCAGTGGTAAAAATTCATAATAGATAATAAAATATTAAATACATTGTGTAGAAATATAAGAATAACCAGAAAAAAATAATAATCAGAAATAATGAAATATAATTTCTGTTCACAAAATATATTATCTTCTAGAGGAATATTTTTAAATTACTAAGATGTATTTGCCTGTCAATAAATAAGATGTAGTAAGTCTTATAATACGACTTAATTTATAAGAATGAATTATTACACATACGAAATAAATAAAAGAAAAGACGTTCGTATATAAAATGATACAATGTTTGTCCATTTGCATCATGTTTTTTGTAGGCAACGCGTGCTTATATAAATTATAGAGTTTTCCAATAATAAAATCAGAACTTGAAAGGAAATAGCGGCAAAACTCATTGAAATTGAAATATCATTCATAGACTGCTGTGTTTAGTGCATTGTCTTAATTCACCGTGAAAAGATACATAATTCAACATAGCCTAGATATTATTCATATCTAACATCAAAATACATGTTCAGTTCGTCACACTTTTCGGGCGATTCCAACGAAATGCACTTTTGGTTTAATGGGTTTGTGAAAACGATTCAACAGCGCATAGAAATAATTCGTATTTACCATCAAAATGGTGATTCCCACATTAGAATAAAATAATCTTTTTCGACAAAGAGCACTTCTGACTTAATGGGTTTGTAAGCAAACATAACTGACTTATAAAATAAAACAAACATAGATTTGGGCCGATGAAAATCCTCAACAGTTACCTCTTCATTCTCAGAAAATTAATACTTGGTGCCGTTTTTGGGCTGAAGAGGTGATAGGGCCTTATTTTTTCGAAGACGATGACGGAAATCGTGTTACTGTTAATGATGAAGATTTTTTTGCCTGAACTGATAAATGTGGATATAAACAATCTTTTCTTGCAACAAGACGGTACGGTGCGACTTGTGACCCATCTCACCAGACAATCGATTTATTGCAAGAAAAATTTGCTAGACGCGTTATTTCGCGAAATGGTAATGTCAACTGGCCGCCTAGAACATACGATTTCACGTCCTTAGATTATTATTTGTCGGATTATGTTAGATCTCTGATTTACAAAAATAAACCCCGAACACTTCTTTACTTTTAATGAAACATTCAGCCCACCATTGAAAATATATCATCCGATATTTGTGAAAAAGTAATCAACAATTGATTCTCCAGAATGGATTCCACCAGACGAAATCGAGGGAGACATTTGAGTGACATTATTTTCCAAACATAATGTCATTATTTGTTCTTCATGAAACATAAAAATTACCGGATTATTACTTGTAAATAACATTGTGCCTCATATTAAAGTTGGACAACTCTTTGTAATCTGATATTTGATGTTTTTTTTCCATTTTGATAACACTGGTCTACAAAAATCAAACTTTTTTGCCACACGAAAACGTATATCTAATTTAAATAGTTATATAGGCACTTATCTAGAATATGTTATCATTAATAAAAAAAATAACTGGTTTAAAAAAATAAAAAAGTTAACAGGTCAGGTTTTTTTGTGACATTCAAATATATATATTTCTATAAAAAAAAGTACGAAAATACACTTACACTTATACAATTATCCACTTATACAAAATATTTATAATTTTCGCGAGTACTTAGCTTCCGGTGGTTTCCTTTTCAATCCCCAGCAGTAATCGGCTAACATCCCAGGACTCCATTTTTCTTGATATCGCATCTCTATAAGAGAAATATCCTGAGAGAATCTCTCACCATGTTCGTCGCTCACAACACCTCGGTTTACAGAGAAAAAGCCAAATGTGAGTCCAGGAAATGTATCTTCAAAAACTTATTGCACCCCAAAACTTAGGTCGCACTTTGTCTCTAAGTTATCGTCTTAACTAGCAGCAGCTTCTTGAATTTCTAATGGATTTGGAGGTGTTAGCATAGGCAATTCGGCACTATGTGGGAGTGGTCTTTTTGCAGATGAAAGATCTGGGTACTTATGGTGTGTTTCGACTCAGTTGTGATACTCTTTATAGCAGTCAAATAAAAATACCAATCACTTACGTGATATGTTGGTTCCGTCCAAATCATTGGCACAGCAAAGGACATATGTATAGATCCCTTAGCCTTAGAGACAGCAGCAGTCTCACATATGTTACACGGCAGATATGTGGGACCCAGGATTTATCTTGATGACGCACCGGAAAACCAAAGTAACCCAAATAGTGTTTGGTTACTAACGGTGTGAAATTTCGACGCTGAGATTTAAAAGTTAATGCCCACACATAACAAAAACTATTCGGGTGATTTAAACACTTCCCTGTCATATTTACAGCCTTAACGAATATCAATACATTTGTTGACTATGATAGCTAACTTCAGAAATAACGTTATTCAAACCTAAACACGTATATGAGGTAAAATTGAATATTGAATATGTAGCTGTCACAAAAAAAAACTGAAGGTGAATAAGAGTAGATAAATACAACCAAATATCATTATAAAATTCATGTGACAAAAACAGTATTTATCAGTGTAATTTATCACGCCCAGTTGCCAAATTTAGTGAGTTTATGTGAGAAGAGTTGTCATTCCGTGAAATAAACTCAATATGCCACATACGTTTGCAAGATGTCAGAAACTAACGTATTGCGCGGTCTGATGAGAAAACCTAGAATAACTAGGGGTATATTTTTCGACTCCAGTTTGTATTAACTTTTACCCGTGAGTACCGACCACAATGCCTGAAATATAACCGCTGACATTCTTCCTGTGATAAAAAACAGAATGGAGTTGTGTTTAGTAGCCAATTGCATGACAATCACGCATTGATTAGAAGGAAAAGACAGAGCTATTTTCTATAGAGAAACACATCGATATTACTGTAGGGGTTATAATGGAAAAACATTTGCTTAAGGCGTCCCGTTTGGTGTTTCAGATGTATATTCATGGACATCACTTATTGATGCACCATTAACTATAATCGCCAAGAGATCGAAATTAATTATCAAATAAATACGTATAGGAAATGATAGGAATTCTTAATTTTACAACAATTTCTAACAATTCTTAAATTTACCCAGTATCACGAAACAATGCAAGTCCTAAAACATGAGGCTATAGTTCTGTAAACTCTTTTGTAGAATAGAATTAAAAATGTATTAAAAACTAAGTAAATTTAAAATTAATCTCAATTTAAGAATATCCCTGAGGAGTATGGGGGCAATTGTGTGGAATGTTTACCCGAGTAAAAACAAACGAAACTTTTTCGACCATTCCGATCGACTCTAAAATTCTTAACGCACTGAAATTCTTAGTAATTTAAGCTAAAATGTATATGGACTATAAAATATTTGGTCAGGTGGTAAAACATACAAAGTTTAGAAATATTCGAATTTCAAGATTTTAATGCATTAAGTGCCAAACTTAATTTTTGCCGCTAGGATGGTCATATTTCTGAAACAGGTATACAGGAATTTACATAACTAATAATAAATTAATAATTAGTTCGTAATAGCTGTATAATCAGGCAAGTTGAATAACATACTGACCAATCTCCATTAAAAAAATATGAATAGAGAGATGTTAACAATTCAGAAGTAAAGGGTCTTGCATTTCTTCCTGTGGGACTACCAGCCCGTCAGTGAGCCTTGATCTCCTTAAACATTCGCTTCCATCCGGATTGATCTCCAACAGCTCCTTGTCAGCATTGAATGGTGTACTGTAGTTCTTCAGCATCTCTAATTACATTTTTCTGCCACCGGGTCTTGTTATATTGCTTTAAACAAATGTAATTGTTCTGGGATTGTTTAATAAGATAAACCGAAAAGTTAATAAAATTGTAAAAAAATATTTGTATTAATTATATTTATTTATAATTATTTATATTTATATATATATATATATATATATATATATATATATATATATATATATATATATATATATATATATGCAACTGTGCTTGGCTTTTATCGACTACGAAAAAGCATTTGACTCTATCTCAAAGCATGCGATAATGGATGCACTGTTTAGCCAAGGTGTAGATAAAGCATATGTAAACCTATTAGGATCGATATATGATGGACCTACAGCCACAATTCACCTTGATGGGAATTAATGTTGAATGAGGTGTACGGCAGGGTGACGCAATATCGCCTATTCTTTTCTCGCCTGGCCTTGAAGAAGTATTCCGTAAACTGGATTGGGAACAGGATGGTGTAAAGATCAATGGTGCAAACGTAAACCATCTTAGATTTGCAGATGATATTGTTCTCCTTTGACAAGACCTAGAAGAGCTGCAAAGACGCATACAAGAACGGCAAAGGGCTGGAGAACCATTTGGCTTGAAAATAAACCTGAAAAAGAGTCAGGTTATGTTCAATAACTTCGCTCAGAAAAGAAGAATTTCAGTTTTAGGAAGAGATGATTCTCTTGATGATTTCAATGGAGGTATGGAATGGAATGGAATGGAATTCCACCCGGGAGTTGGAACGGCGTGTTAAATGTGGCTGGCAGGCATTTGGCAGGCTCAACATAGTGTTTAAGAGCAGACTCCCACTTTTTGAAAAGAAAAGTCTTCGATCAGTGCGTTCTACCCGTTATGAGATACGGAAGTGAAACTTGGACACTCACATCGTAATCAATTTAAAAACTTCGGTTGGCATACAAGGGAATGGTGTATGCAAAGATGTATGCATAGGTGCTAGAAAGATGTATGCTTGGCATTACAAGATGAGACAGAAAGTCCTGCGCATGGATCAGGGAACAAACAAAAGTATGTGACAGCATTGGTAGAGTAAAGCAATTGAAATGGAGATGGGCAGGTCATATAGCGAGGCGATGCGACGACAGGTGGACCAAGGCAATCCTGGAGTGGATACCGCTTGATCGCAAACGTCCGCGAAGAAGAGCGAAAGTACGATGGATTGATGACATCGTTAAGTATATTGGACCCGAGTGGCAGAGGAAAGCCCAAGACCGTGGAAGTTGGAAGCATGCTGAAGAGGCCTTCATCCTGCAGTGGATCGACACAGGCTGATGATGATGATGATGATGATGATGATGATGATGATATATATATATATATATATATATATATATATATATATATATATATATATATATATATATATATATATATATATTATGTTATATAACGTATAATGTTAATATATTTACGTATATATTATAATTAATGTATTTATTCAATTCTATGTTAAAGTCGAAACAGATAGAGGAAAAAAAAATAGATGGTAGTGTATGCACATGACATAAATATATTAACACGATCAATTGAAACAACCATTAAGAGAGGCGTATGATGAAATAAAGGTGAAAGACCATTCAAAAAAATGGGTCTGGAAATAAATATAGACAAAACGAAGGTGATGGAAAAGAGTACTAATCGAGGAAGAGAACAGAACTGGGTAATCGATGATGAGAATAATAGATGAATTTACATATCTGGAAAGCACACTAGATGAACATAATAAAGTCACGTTATCAGGAACCGTCTTATGAAGGGTAAGAAATTACTTATCCCTGGCGGTCTGTTCTAAAATTTAAACTTATATAAAGGAACAGGAAAGTTAAGATCTATAAAACATTCATTCGGCTCAAGCGGCCAGTAGTCACTAATGGTTACGAGAGGGGTCCACATAAAGAGGATGCTTGTAGTATTTTAAAGAAGAACATTCACAAGAATATTTGATGCCGTGAATCATAATAAAAATTGGGGGATTATGTATAATTTTGAACTAATTTTGAATAAGCAATTATAGAAAGATCGGGATATTGTAGACTTTATTAAAGGTTTGGCGATTCAGATGGGCGACCCACGGAACGAGAATTCCTGAATGCCGAATACCAAGGATAATTATGGAGGAAAAAATAATGGGTAACAGAAAAAGAAGAAGACCAAAGACCCAGTGGAAGAAAAATGTAATTAGGGATGCTGAAGAACTACAGTACACTATTCAAGGTGCGAAGGATGAAGGAGGTTAAGGCTCACTGACGAACTGGTAGCACCACAGGAAGAAACATAAGACCCTTTACTTCTGAATTGTTGAAATTTCTCTATTCATTTTTTTAAAAGGAGATTGTTCATTATGTTATTCGACTTGCTTGATTATACAGCTATTACGAACCAATTATTAAGTTATTATTAGTTATGTAAATGCCTGTATACTTGTTTCAAAAATAGGACTATTTGAGCGACGAAAATTATGTTTGGTACTTAACGCATTAGAATCCCGAAATGCGAATATTTCTAAACATTGTATGTTTTACCGGCTGTCCAAATATTTTATAGTGCCTATACATTTTAGCTTAAATTACTAAGAATTTCAGTTCATTAAGAATTTGAGCGTCGATCGGAATGATCGAAAAAGTTTCTTTTGTTTTTACTCGGGTAAATTGAGATTAATTTTAAATTTACATGGTTTTAAATATATTTTTAATATTATGCTACAAAAGCGTCTACAGCACTAAAGTCTCCTGTTTTAGGGCTTCCATTGTTTCGTGATATTGGGTAAATTTAGGAATCGTTTTTCTATAATGTTCTATACATATTTATTTCATGATTTATTTCGGTAACTTGGCGATTATAGAAAATGGTGCGTCAATAGGTGATGTCCTTGAACATACTTCTGGAACACCAAATGGAACGCCATAAGCAATTGTTTTTCCCATTATAGCCCCTAAAGTAAGATCGATCGTGTTTCTCTATAGAAAACAGCTTTGCTTTTTTTCTTATAAATCTTCTAATCAATGCGTTACTATCATCCAATTGGTTACTAAACACAACTCCATTCTATTTTTTATCACAGAAAGAATGTTATTGGTTTTTTTTCAGGCATTGTGATCAGTATTCACGGGAAAAAGTTAATTCAAACTGGAGTCGATATAAAAAGTACAAATGTCCTTATTCGGTTGTGTCCTATTCACATTCCTATTAGCCTTCCATGCTCTCTCGCAACAGTCTTTGGGGTGGCAAAATAGTAACGCAAAGGCGATTATCCTAAAGTTTTGCAATGTTCTAAACCCCTAGTTGTTCTAGGTTTTCTCGTCAGACTGCGCAACATGTTAGTTTCTGATAGCTTGCAAATGTATTTGGCATATTGAGCTTATTTCAAGGAATGACACCTCTGATTCTCACATGAACTCAATAAATTTGGAAACTGGGCGTGATACATTACACTGAGAAATATTGTTTTTGTCACATGAATTTTGTAATAATATTTGACTGTACTTATCTTTTCTCATTACAAAAACAATGTTATTTTTTTCCAGTCACCCTCAGTTTTTCTGTGACAGCTACATATCCAATTTCACATCATATACATTTTTATGTCTGAATAACGTAATTTCTGAAGTTACATAGCTATGAAGAATAGCTAACCAGAAGTGCACATTTTGGCAACCCATGATTTTTAATATAAAAACTTTGCTTATTAATAATATAAATGATTTTTTTTTCTTTTTTATCTCTTGAGCTTTATCATGCTGACAGTGACAATAATATAAATAGAGTTCCTTACATTATGTTAAATATCTATACACTTATAACACATTACACACGATACACTTATAACAATGCCAAATTCAGTCTTCGAAACACTCATATACACCTACCTCATATTTTGTTTCATGACTCCAACAAACTCTAGAAGTCTTCCACGATGTAGTATTTTGAGTTTAAAGAACAAACAGTCACAGTTGGGGTTTTATGTCCCCAACTATCCAAGTTATGTTGGCTTCCAATGCGTCAATAGCTGCTGGTTTATCGGTAAACATCAAACGAAAAAATCTAAAGGCTTTAAATCATGTTACCTTGGTAGCCAATTAAAAGTTTTTTTGAGATTTTAGAAAGTTTTCGATTTTTTTCGACATTTTTTTCGAAATTGTTGACAATTTGCAAGCGTTGCTCTGATGTTAAACGTTGCATGATGATTTGCCAAACTATACTGAATATTTTTAACACTAGAGGTACACAAACTCACAGTTCGTCTGACAGCGACCCCTATCGCAAGTTCGGACACACTAAAAAATCACCCTATACATATATCTGATTTCTGATCCATCTCTGTTAAGCTTGAATAACGATTTTCCATCACTATTTCCTTCAATTTATTTTAGTTCTGCTAATACGTATGTCTAATAGATTATTAACCCGCCCTTCCCGTGAAATTATGATTTCCAATTTAATTCTGTGAAGCATTCACAAAGCTTGTAATCTTAATGTCCAAATATACAGTAAATATATATATTATATTTGTTCGAAAGCAAAAACATACAATGAAGGTCTCGTTGAGACGTTTCCAAATTATTCCATTTTTGATTTAGTTTAGTTATTAGTTCCCTTGCTGTGAATATTTTTAAATGTGTATTATTTTTTTATAACTGCTTCCTCCACCATCTATATAATAACAACCTACCTCCTATCTTAAAAATGTTTTACTGTTATTCCCAGATTTACTGTTTTTTATATTTATTATAGTCAAAATGACCTACTAAAATATGCAAAAAATATTTGGCTTATAAAACAGTTACGAAAGATACATTATTAAAGTCACATTTTATTACTTACTAGAATAAGCGATGTTTAACAATAATTAATTACAGATATGCGTAAAGTACAATGGTAAAAGTCCAAGTGGTCCAGCACACCGGAAAGCTGATAAAAAAAATATATGTTTTGAAGCATAATGATCATAATATATTTTTGCTAATTCTAGACCATTACCATAGTATATTAACCAAACTAGACTACCTTAACTTGATCTAGTTTTTAATGTTTTAATTCCATTTATTGAAAACATGAACATCAATTCGTAATTTTCAATTTGACTAACTGGAAGCAAATTAAAGCGAGTCTAAACGTAAACATTGTAAATGTCACAGCAATTAATAATATGTGAATAAAAACTACAAATCCTACACAGGTTTTTGTTTACAAGCGTTAAAATAGCAAACTAATGAAAAATCCCTACGAACTTTCCGGACAACCCAATATATGTCAAAATAAAAAGGATAAGTGCAAAAATATGAAACCAATTTTAATGAAAACCTGCTTTATATAATATAATATTACAGAAAAGGCTAATTCGTTTGTAACTAGATGGCAGTTACCATTTATGTTTCAAACCTCTTGATATTTTACCAATATTTTTAAACTTTCAATCATGTTTTCACCTAATTGTAACTCTTATTCACAAGTAAACTGGATAATACCATTTATTACCATAATAATTAATACCATTTATTTGTGAATAATTTGGAATGTGAATCATTTTTCAACATTTTCCAACAATATAATTGTAATCCATTCTATCAAATACTCTATATTACATCAACATATGACAAAAATTCCAAGTTGACCATGACAGCCGGAGCGCGATAATGATTTATCTTATTTTTATCTCCCTCTATCTCAATATTATAAATTTGGCATACAATTTCTGAAGAACTAACAAATCTAAATGTTGCAGTTGACCTGCTTTTGTGTTAATCAGTATAAATTTCTATGAATTTAAAATTATCAAACTAACTTAAGAATAGTAAGATCTTTTAACCAGGATAAAATTATTCTCAAAAACTAGTCTTTATACGAGGATTGCTATTTATGTATCCGAAATAATAAATATTAAGAAATATGTATCATTGAAAATGGCTTTATTATTTTTCAAAATATTCTCCGCGATGATCGATACACTATTGCATACATTTGAACTAATTTTCATAGCACGTTTTTATTTGTTAATATTTTAAGTCAAATATTAAGTTCGGTCCGGTGTGAGAAAGCTCGAATTGTCATGGTAAAGAATCATTCTGCGTCGCTGGTTGTTTTATTCTTATTTCTTTAAAGACTTCTGACAAAAAAATGGTTGTGTACCATTCACAATGGACTGTTCTACGATTATCTAATGGCAGTATAGCCACATTCCTATTTATCCCAAAACAACAGGCGACCATTTGCTTCGAAGTGCTTCTTGCGCGAATAACTTTTGATGGATTTAGCTCATTTTAAAAGACCCATATAGTCGACTGCTGTCGTGTTATACACGACTTTTGACGCAGCACGATTGTATTTTTTGAGCATTTCTTGGCACCAATCGACACGAAATCTTTTTTGACCGATTGTAAAATTTTGCGGAATCCAACGAGCATCACCGATCAATCTTTTTCAGGGCTAAATGTTCATGTAAAATCCTGTTTATGCTTGTCATACTAATACCCAGGGATGCCTCAATTTCACGGTATATCACATAACGATCTGGCTTTATCAGTTCGCTTACAGTATCGATATATTCTGGTACAACATCCGATTTTGAAAGCCTTCTTTAAATTCGTTCGTGAGTAAACGACTGCTACGATTGAATTCACTAAATCAGTGATATACAGTGGTTTTCGATGGTGCTTTATCGATAAAAGTCAAAGTGAGTTGATCGATGCACTTTTGTTGAGATAATCCACGTCGAAAGTCATAGTAAATCATCGCACGAAAATTCTCACGAGCTAATTCCATTTTTTCCTAATCCACAAATAGCGTCTGTATGACAGAACGTTTTAAATACATATACAATCAACAATGTCAAGCTTTATATGTCAGTCATATGTCTTTATATGTTTTATATTATATGTCAGATGGCATCTAGCAACACCATTGTTGCCAATTCCAAATACATAAATAGCAACCCTCATATACATTTTTAACCAGTTAAAATAAATTAGTTCAATTTTATTTCTAAGTTTGTACATATATGAACAATATTATATTTTTTTAAATATTTAGCATGCTTGTGAATAACTGTTTAGTTCAAGTGATACTTAACTATTTTTCTGGGACCGCAAAAAATATTACCTCAATAAAAATTAACAGGTCACAAAACTTAAACATATAAACATTTCTGAATAAAACCGTAACATTAGTTGGTTTTGTGCATCTAAAATTGTTGCGGGCCACTTCAATGTATTATTTTTCATTGAAACATTAACATAATCCTTTCATTTAACTTACCATGGCTTTTCTGGCAGCATTCTTAGTAAATAAGGTCCACAAATAGTTTATTTAGCAAAATCATCAAATATAATAACATAAAAATTAAAAATTTAATATAAATCATATTAAAATGAAAAAATTGTATATTATCAATCATTATAAATCATCGTTATACATTTCAGACAGTTTCCGAATAAACAAATACACTGGTGAACAAAAAAATGTAAAAATATCATTACAAGATATGTTTTTTAAATAAGGTCAGTTTTTTAGTAAGAAGAAAAATACGATAATTATCATTGAAATCTATTTTCCATATTCTACCTGCTTTTATCTACTTTTCTACATGATTTCCATTTTTGTTCAAACATTTGTCATACCTCAACAAGTTTTTGAATTCCAACTTCAAAGAAATCTGCAGCCTGTCAAGAAGCCCAATCCATGACTGCAGTGTTAACCTCTTCGTCGTCGTTGAACCGTTAACCACCAAGGAACTCCTTGAAGTACCGAAACAAGTGAAAATTACTTAGTGCAAGGTCTGGAATATAAGGTGGATGATCCAGTGTTTCCCATCCAAAAGACCTGATTAGACCTTGTGTTTGTGCAGAAATATGTGGCCTTGCATTGTCAGGGAATAACATCACACCGGAAGACAATAGGCCACGCCGCTTGTTTTGTATGGCACGACAGAGTTTTCTCAAGGTGATACAATACAATAATCAGAATTAAGTGTTGTGCCTCTCGGCAAATAATCCACTAACAAAATTCCTTTCCTGCCCCAAAAAGCAGTTGCCATGATATTTCCTGCTGAAATTGTCTGTTTGGCTTTCACTCTGGTTGACGGCGATGTATATCGCCATTCCATTGACTGTTGCTTGGAGTCAGGTATCATGTGGGTTACCCAAGTCTCATCTCCTGTAACGATGTGGTCTAACAATTAATTTTCTTCCTGATTATATCGCGTTAAAAGCGATAAAGCACAGCCCAATCTCTTTGTTTTGTGATCATCAGAAAGCAGTCTTGGAATTCACCAAGAACACAATTTTCAATAATTCAGTTTCTCCGAAACAATGATGTACAAAATTCACCCTGAAAACCTGTGGAAATTCACTTGATAACTTTGAAATCATGAATTGTCGGTTCTCTCAAATGTTGTTGTCCACATCACGAACCAAATCTTCAGAAACCAGAGAAGGTCGTCCAGGGCGTGGCTCAATATGCACTTTAACCCACCCGTCTTTGAACATTTTCACCCACTTTCAAACTTTACTCTCAGTCATAGCATTATCAACGTAAATCTCACAAATCTAACGGTGAATTTCCGCTGCTGCCAAGTTTTTTGCACTCAAGAATCGAATTACAGATCGTATCTCACAGTCGGCGGGCGACTCAATTTTCTTAAACATTATAAACTTCTACAGCTCAGCACACAACGGCTTGCTCTACAGCAAACAGACGATACGGCTGCAAATAACGCCTATACAGCATGCTGGAAGCAGACGCACAAGCACACTGCGGCTATTGCGCATCATTCTCACTCTGAAACGGACCTTATTTAAAAAATACCTCTCGTATATTTTGTTAGATTAATATACGAATTTTTACGAACACCATAACGAAATTTTGGAACGATAAAAATTACATTCCATGCCAAAATACTAATAATGACCAAGTTTAGGTATGTTTTAAGATGATCTATATCTTCTTATAACATGGTATCCCAGACGCGTTGTATATATGCTTCAAATACCTTTACAGTTGGCAGCCGGAGCAATCGCTTAAAAGTTCAACTTATACTATCTCATAAATGTATTGTAAATCTACTACAGATAAAATTTAAACAAGCTAGCAGATGCAATCCAACATCGAGATTGGTTGCATAACGGACTGAATTTAGACTTCCTCAAATAGTTACGAGGAGTAACCTGCTTTCCAAATATATGGATTTCCGCACGATAATTTCTGGAGTGATAGATGTGTGCTGTTATAAAAGGAAAATAAAATGTCTCCATTCACCGCGAAAACATTCTTCATGACAATGTATACAAAAAGGGATATAAAGATGATAAGTACCCATTCCCATCGCAAGTAAGTGACGATTAACAAACAGTCATCCAATCAATAGTTCTATTTGTAGCTACAATAAAAGCATAACTCACTGGATATCGTCATGTCGATTTCGTACAATCAGAAGTCTAAAATACCGTTCGTCGTGTCCTTGGATACTTTTAGGACCATCAGAACCTCTTACTCGTGCACAAATCTAATTTGTAAACAATCATATTCATCAATCATTCTATTGGAACCTTCGGTATAAAAAACTAAACTAAGTTTTATTTATCTAACAACAGTACCTAATAAAAAGTGTACAAATCATGGAACGTCATAATTACATATGCAATCCTTTTATTATTTAATTTTTTATCAAGTCTTAAGTTACTAATATTTATTTTATGGCCATGCTCGAGTGCATATTGGACAACACAGGATTTCTCATTTCTCGCATATTTAATGCGAGCAAAATGTTTTTTATATCTGGTTAATACGGGTCTTATAGTTTGCCCATTATACCTTCAAACTCAATACTGACAATTAATTTTGTAAATCTACTTTACTCTCTGAATTACCAAGGATTTCTTTAAGGATTATGTTTCTTTTGCAAAGCTAAAGTTTCTTTCAATAACTTCCGAAACTTATGTTTTCTTTCTTTTTCTATCGAACAAGGGCAAAGTGAATGCTGGAAAGTTGCTTCCGAGGGGCAGCGATTTTGAGATTCCTTTGTCAAACCGCTTTGCTATGTTGCAAGACCCACAGGAGACGAAAATAACAGATCAATATGAAAAAATCATCAACAGTGCTCTTGAAACGGCTGTTGCAATAGCACCAGCAGAACAAAGGTTCAAACAGTAAAAAATCTCCAATGAGACTATTAATTTAATGAAAAAACGGCGTACAATGAAGAATGCAGGGGATCTTATTGACAGAATAGAGTACGTTAAACTTAGAAAAACTCTAAGACAGCGTAGAGGAAACGCGTCGGTTCAACTTACAGCTAGTGTAAAAAACAATAGAAGAAAACAAAGGAATAAACAAATCAAAATGCAAGATGTAAAACAAAAGGACACAAATATTGGCCTTAAAGCGTGAGGATGGCACAGTGTGCAGGGAACGTACGGAAACGCTAGAGGTTATCAGAAGATTTTATTCAAATTTATATGAAAATCAGAACAAGTCAAAGAGAGCAGTGCCAACGGAAGAAAAAATGCCAGATATCCTGTTGGATGAAGTCATAAATGCTATAGAAGCGATGAAGAATGGAAGGATAGTGTAACGGTTGAAATGTTAAAAGTTGGCGGTCGAACTTTACTAACATTAGCAAAATTAGCAAAATTGTACTCAAAATGCCTCAAAGAACAAAAAATACCCAACCTATGGACAAATATTGAACTGATTCTTCTTCATAAGAAAGACACACAGGAAGATTTAAAAAATTATAGCCCAACAAGCCTCCTGTCAGTATTGTACAAAGTTTTCACCAAAACAATATCTAAAAGAATATTAAAAACACCGAATGACACTCAACCAAGAGAGCAAGCATGATTCAGAAGTGAATTCAATACAATGGCTTTTATTGAATATGAAAAGCCATTTAACTCAGAGGCGGCTCGTGGGGGAGGGCGTTGGGGCGCCACCCCTCCAGCATTTATCACAATAAATAATTTCACAGCAAAACACCATATTTTATTTCCGTTCAGTTTATTTCCTTTAACTCATTTTCCTGGTTCACCTCCTGTATAGGGTTTCAATAGCACGAAAAGTAAAAAGGAGGAAGGGGAAAGCAAAAAAATCTTCAGTAGCACTATTTTCTTCTACGCCCTCCCACTTGAAAAACCCACGACTGATTTTACTTAATATTAAAGCAGCCTCTAGTCTATTACTTAACCAAAAGATAAACACAGCCTATGTGAACCAACTGAGATCCATGTATGATGAAGCTACAGCGACAGTTCACATGGATGATCTTGAAGTTAAAATCAATATAGAACGGGGTGTACGGCAAGGTAACTCAATTTCGCCTGTTCTTTTCTCAGCCCTCTGGCTCTCTAAATTGGGAACAGGATGGAATAAAAATAAATGGTGCATACTAATTAAGCCACCTTAGATTTGCAGACGATATCATTCTCCTGACACAAGACCCGATGAGCTACAAAAACACATACAAGAGCTACAAAGGGCGGAGAATTTGGCTTGAAAATGGAGAACGGAGAAAAAAAGGAGAACCATTTGGCTTGCAAATAAACCTGATAAACAGTCAGGTTATGTTCAATAAATTTCCTGAAAACAGATTTAGAGGTGGAGAACCACTACATATATCTTAGGCAAAGGATTTCAATGGAGGGTGATACGGCCCGCGAAGTGAAGCGGCGTGTTAAATGTGGCTGGCAGGTATTTGGCAGGCTCAACAGAGTATTCAGGAACAAACTCCCATTTTGTCTGAAGAGAAAAGTTTTTGATCAGTGCGTGCTGCCTGTTAAGAGGGAAATGGAAAGATATATGATTGACATTACAAAGCGGGAGAGAAAGATATGCACATGGATCAAAGAACAGACGAAAGTATGTGACACCATTGGAATGGTGAAGGAATTGAAATGAAGGTGGGTAGACCATATAGCGAGGCGATGTGACGACAGATGGACCAAAGCAATCCTGGAATGGATACCGCTTGATCAGAGGCGTCCACGAAGAAGATCTAAAACACGATGGATAGATGACATCATCGAGTATATTGCACCCGAATGGCAGAGGAAAGCTCAGGACCGCGCTATTTAGAAGCAAGCTGGAGAGGCCTTCATCCTGCAGTGCATCGACAATAGCTAAATGATGATGATGATGCTAGTATAAAATAAGATTACAATGGAAGATTACACAGGTCTGTTACAGATACCAGCTTAATAGAAAGAACAATCGATTTGTACAAAATCCCATATTTCTTATTTAAGATCCTAATATGTCCATTTACAACTATTTAATTCTAAACAGCTGCAGTTACATAGGTAAAGTGTAAAGACAGATAATTTAAAACCTTGATCTGGTCCATTTATAATAATACGTCATTGCTCTCTGACCTTAGGGCATCTCTAGATTAAGTGCATTTAAGTGTATTACTAAATTAAGTAATCATAAACAATTTTTTCGTTGTTAGGAACTAATTTATTTGGACGACCTCTCGACATACAATATTCCCATTTGTAAAACATATGTGAAGAGCTGTATATTTTATATTCAATACAACACATTTTTAATTAGAATTGTACGTATTAAATTTGCACTCCTCTGATCATGCCGTACTTATTTTTAAGTTGTTGTACTCTATAATTTATTTAAAAAAAATATCTTTAAAAAATTTATAAAAAAAATTAATGGTATACGGAAAATTGTTATATTAATAATTAATTAATAGGTTCATTAAAACGAGCAAAAATTATATTCAGTAATTATTCTTCAATTACTACTACGAATCGTTCAATATAATTTTCAGATAATTGTTTAAAAATTGTCGAACTACAAACACCTGTTACATATATATTATAAATTCCATTGATTTTGTAGTTTAAGATTTGTTGCTTATCGTAATTTTAAGGTCTCTCTAACACATGAAACCTCTAGAATAAACAAACTAAGATTTATTTCAAAATTTCCTCTACATTTAAAACTTGTATGAATTCCAATTGTTTTAACATACAATGCCTTTTTCAAATACGAAATATATTAAACTGTTTAATAAATATTTTCAGCTTGATATAGTTCATATTTGAAAAAGGCACTGTGTCGAAACAATTATGGCACATTCAATTTTCAAATATAGTGGAAATTTAGATATAAATCTTAAGTTGTTTATTTAAAATGAATTTCCATCAAAGATCGGCTACAATTAAATAGACCTCTAATAGACCTAGTTTCTTAAGAATTTTGCCTGAAAAGCTCAAGTAGTATTTTCAGAATCACTCCTAACATTAATAACTACCATTAGTCAAAGTTAACTAACAATATCCATAATCAGGTATAAAAACTCCTTCTTCAGATTCGTATCTGCTTTATGAGAATAAACATTACTCTACTGCAGAATTTTATAGGGTGATTTTTAGAGCGTCCGAATTCAAATAAAACAATCCAATTAGATGCCTTGTTACTATTTGTTTTATGTGAAATAACATTTAATGGAATTAATGTAGTCAAATACAATTGCGGACAAATGTTCACCGCGGCTACCTTTGATCTGAGATATATTAGCTTCCAAGGCGTCAATAGTTGCTGGTTTATCGATATAGACCAAAAATTTAACATAACCCCAACGACAATAATTTAAAGGCGTTATATCAAATAACCTTGGTGGCCAATTCACAGGGTTTTTTGACATTTTACAACATTTTCGATATTTTTTCCTCGTTCGCCAGCCCTTTGCAGCTCTTGTATGCGTCTTTGCACCTCCTCTGGGTCTTGTGAAAGGAGAACATCATCTGCAAATCTAAGATAGTTTTAGTTTGCACCATTGATGTTTACACCATCCTATACCCAATCCAGTTTACGGAATACTTCTTCAAGACAAGCGGAGAAAAAAATAGGCGATATTGCGTCACCCTGCCGTACATATCGTTCGATATTAATTCCCACTTCAAGATCATCAAAGTGAATATTCGCTGTAGCTCCATCATATATCGATCCTAATAGGTTTACATATGCTTTATCTACCACCAATCTAAGCAGTGCATCCATTATGGCCTGCTTTGAAATAGAGTCAAATGCTTTTTCGTAGTCGATAATAGCCAAGTAGAGTAGCATGGTGCATTCATTGTGCCTTTCTATGGCCTGCTGTACAACCTGGATGTGATCCATTGTACTGAATCTACTTCCAAATTCTGCTTATTCTGTTGGTTGTGCAGCATTCAGTTTTCCTAATATTCCTTTAGATATTATCTTAGTGAAAACTTTGTACACTATTGGTAGGAGACTTATTGGACAGCAGTTCTTTAAATCTTTCTGTGCTCCTTTTTTGTGTAAAAGGATCACTTCTGCATTTTCCATAAGTCAGCTGCTTTTTGTTCTTTGAGGCATTTTGAGTATAATTTTGGCAGTGTTATGTAACGTCTGACCACCATCTTTTAGCATTTCGATAGTTACACTGTCCTTTCATGAAGCCTTGCCGTTTTTCATCGATTCTATAGTATTTGTCACTTTCTCGACTAGGATATCTGGCATTTGTTCTTCAGTGGATATTGCTGTCTTTGATTGGTTCTGATCTTCATATACCTGGGAATAAAATTGTCTCACAACCTCTAACATTTGCGTATATGCCCTGCACACCGTACCATCCTCAAGCCTTAAGGCATACATTTGCATTCTTTTTTTTTCTCAGCTTCTGTTTAGGCTTGTTAATTCATCTGTTTTCTACCAGGGTTTTTTGCACTAGCTGCATGTTGAATCGGCACGTATTCTCTCTGATACGTTTTCTTATAGTTTTGCAGAACTTAGTGTACTCGACCGTGTCAAAAAGACTCCCTGCATTTCTCATTGTGCGTCGTTTCTTCATTAAATCAATGGCGTCAATGGAGATGTTTGTCTGTTTGAGACATTTTTCTTCTGGTGCTATTGAAGCCGTCATTTGAAGCACATTGTTGGTGATTTCTTCATATAGAACTGATATTTCCAGTTCTTCCGGATATTGTAATACAGCAAACCAGTTCGACAAAGCAATCTCAAAATCGCTGCCCCTCTCCAGCAATTTCCCATAATCCACTTAACTCTTCTCTGACCTTACCATGCTTTCGCGCTCTCTTCGGTAGTTAATTCTAACTTTGGCTCGTATCATTCGATGGTCAGTTCCAACATGTTTTTAAAGTGATGTGGTATGAGTGTACTATTTTTCACTGTATTATCTTTGGCCTTTCTTTCCGATGATTTTCGATTTAATAGCAAAGGTTTTTTCCGTATTTACAATTTCTTTTCCATTTCCTATATTACAACTGTAAATTCATGACGACAGAGTTGCTACATTTCTTTTCAGATTTTTATTTAATTTTCAATGTTCATTAATGAAACGGAAAATAACCCTATTTTACAAAACATAAGTGCCTTGTAAAAAAAAATGAACTCACTAATGACTGAAAGATATATTTTAACATAATATTCAGCAAAATAAACAAATAATAATAAATGATGTCAAAGGTGTTTCATAATTAGTTGCAGTGTGGAAATTATAAATTCAAAAAATTATAGACTAACTAATAGTAATTGTCGTCAATTCACGTTTACGTATTTTTACACACAATTAATTAACCTCGTCATATTTTGAATAATTGCAATGTTAACATGTTGGAGAATATTCCGTGACTGAATATTAAAAGTAATAATATAGGGTGATCTTTTTAATGCGTCCAAACTTTAAATTCAAATAAAACAATAACCAAATTAGATTCAATGGTATATAATATTCAATGGCATTAAAGGTTGAAAGCAATTTCGGACAAATGTCTGCCACGACTACTTACGACAAAGGGCTTTCTGTCAATCCAATTTTCAACCATTTTTTCAGGCAATTAAGATCATATGTCCACAACTGTCCGGGTTACCTAAGTTTACATGTACCCAAAGAAAATAATTTTGTCACCGAATTGTTCACCATACAATTCTCGAAGTGCTTTATAGGGACTTCAAAAAGTTTGACACACAGAATACTGATTTTGATAATAAATGTTGACAATTTGCAAACGTTACTCTGATGTTAAATGTTCCATGATGATTTGCCAGACTATGTATATATATATATATATATATATATATATATATATATATATATATATATATATATATATATATATATATATATATATATATATATTATCGTCGTCTCGTCGAGACAGAAAGCCCTGCGCATGGATCAGGGAACAAACGAAAGGGTGTGACATCATAGGAAGAGTAAAGCAATTGAAATGGAGATGAGCAGGCCATATAGCGAGACGATGGGATGAGAGATGGACCAAGGCAATCCTGGAGTGGATATCGCTTAATCGCAAACGTCCGCGAAGAAGACGTATATCGTTAAGTATATAGGACCCGAGTGGCAAAAGAAAGCCCAGGACCGTGAAAGTTGGAACATGCTGAAGAGGCCTTCATCCTGCAATGGATTGACACGGGCTGATGATGATGATGATGCATTCGGAATACGTCAAATAATCCGGCGAATACATCGTTGATAATAAATTTTGACAATTTGCAAGCGTTGCTCTGATGTTCGTTCCATGATGATTTTCCATATATATATATATATATATATATATATATATATATATATATATATATATATATATATATATATATATATATATATATATATATATATATCTATATATATATATATATATATATATATATATATATATATATATATATATATATATATATATATATCTATATATATATATATATATATATATATATATATATATATATATATATATATATATATCATTATGGGAATATAAATATCATTATATCCTTAACCTCTAATTTATTGTTTGTTACAGTAGTTTCCATCAAAATCAACCAAAATGGGCCTTTACAAACAATATTTTAGACTGACACAACGAGCGAGAAGCCATCTTCTAGGCATTAGCAGTCAGGATCCTTCAAAAAATGGCCTTCCAATTCAAATGCTTATATCTCAACATTTTAGTCATGGTAAGTAAACTAAATATATGTCATTTGATAATACAGTTTTCCTAAAAAGCTGTGAATAAAAATAACAATACTACCTAATAGATTTCACCATATTAATTGCAACAAACAAAATGTACATATCTACTAAAGTAAATATGGTTAAAATAAATCTGTAAATCGAGAGATATCGAAGAAAAGTACTCCCTGGCAACTTCTAAAAAATAACACAGGTCTACAAGATTTTTGTAACATTGATGAGAATGCTTATTTTATGTTTTATTAAAACGCCTTTTCACAGAAATGGCCCAACACGTCCCATTTTCAAGTACCTGCTTCTCCTTTATATCATGGTGTAATGAAAATTATTTCTACCTGACTTTGTACACTGTAGGAATTACGACAAGACTATAGGGGGGTATTTCTACAGCATTCTACGAACCTTCAAAGGCAGTTGTATTGTTTTCAATAATTTAGTTTGTTTCTGTCTCGTTTAAAGTACAATCAATGTTTAAGTCTATTTTATGTAAAATGGCAAGTGCTTGTCATCAATTTTACAAAAATCTAGCAGATTTTGTTTTGTTATACACGCGGATGATTTATTTCAAAGTCACAAGCTAGATCTATATCCGAGAAAGTGAAAAAAATAAAAGAAGGCATATTTGTTGTACCTCAAATAATAAAGCTTCTATGTGATTTCCGTTTTCAAGAAAAAATAAATGAAAAGGAATTGGCAGTTTAAAAGTGTAGTGAAAGCCTTTCGGGGCAACAAAGATGAAAACTGTAAAAACCTCATAGATGAAATATTGAAATCCTATAAAATACTAGGGTGTCGCTCCTTAAAAATGCATTTTTACACTCCTATGTGGATTTTTTTCCGAAAAATGTAGGTGCAGCTACCAACAAAGAGTGAGATTTTATCAGAGCATCAGGAGGATGGAAGCAAGATACCAGGAACGCTGGAACCCATCTATGTTCGAGTACCACTGCTGGTTTTTAAAAAAAGATGCTGCTACAGAACACAAAAGGAAAAAGTTACAGTTTTTGTCGCTGTATGACATATCGTGAAATATATTTCTTATTCACATAATCCTCAGTAATGTATTTGCATAGATTTAACCCGTTTTACATGTTTATAATAAATAAATATTAGATTGAAAAAATATGTCGTCTCCTTTTTTCCTCACCAGCGACCCCCTGTAACAAAAAAACTGTACGTGTTACAGTAATTAACTTACTATTTTCTAATTTAGGACTACAAAAGATTTCATATAAACCTATTTTCATCAATGTTTCCCAAAAAGTTTAAATTTGTTGACCTGTGTTATTAGTCTGTTTTTTCTGGATTTCATTAAAAAATCTCTCAGTCAAATCTAGTAGAGTTAGTCTGTAAGTGTTCGTGATGTGTCTAAATGAGATAGAACAAGTTCGCACTCCACACCGAGGTGTTCTCTATTATGTAGGCTGTCTTTAAGATTTATATTATATTGGAAACCTCCTCCTGATCGCAATCAGGCATACAAGTGCAAACTTTGATAGACGAAATATACGAAAGAAATTCGGAAAGTGAGAAGATATCAGAAGAAGAAAACAAACGAAAGAAGAATAGAGATAGTCCTGTAGGAACCCCGGGAAGAAGTAAAATTACAAAAGGCCCGACAAAAGCACTAGAGATGGATGAAATCAAGAAAATATTTGAAATGATGATGAAGAAAATCAAGATGAACCAACAGAAGAGTGAGGCAAAAATGGAGGAACTTTTAAGAAAGAAAAGAGAAATGGTAGGTAAATTTGAAAATCTAAAAGATGGGATAGAATTACTAGAAAGAGATAAGAAGAAAAATAATTTGATAGTGTTGGGAATGTTTATGGATACTGAAGATAATAATAAGATAAAAGAGACAATGAAAAATTTTATAAGGAAAGAAATGAAGATTGAAACCAAGATAAGAAGAGCCAAAAGATTGGAAACAATACATGCATAATAGAAATCGGAAACATTGAAGAGAAGATTAAGATTTCACAGAACAAGAGCGAGTTAAGAAATTGCTAGGATAATATATACATAATGATCTAACAGATAAAGAGAAGGAAGGATATACAAGGGAAAATTAGGAAAACACAAAAGGAAAAAGGAATTAAAGGGAACAAAACCTAAAACTAGATGTTAAACAACAGGATGCATTGATGATTACGACCAAAGCAATAGATACTGACACGATTATACAAATTATAAGATCAAGGCAGATAAATACAGATCGAAGAGAGGAATACCTAAATATGAATTTAACTGAGGTAGCCGATACTTGATGGAAATTAATTTTAAATTAATAAGCAAAGATTAATATCTAAAAATTTCCACTTTTAAAATTGTATGTATGACAAAAGACACACAGTGCCTTTTTCAAACACAAACTATACTAAACTAACAATGCGAAAATTAATTTTCTTAACATACATATGAAATTGGAAACATGGAATGTACGAAATATTGAATGAACAGAAAAGGAATTAGTGGAAGAGATGAACCACATCGAGTCACATGATGAGATGGGATGAGTCACATGATGAGATGGGATGAGTCACATGATGAGATGGGATGAGTCACATCGAAATCCAGGGTACCATAGAAACAAAAAAGAAAGGAAAAGGAATAAAGAAAATGCATAGGGGATTTTATGGTCCAGAGTTGAAGAAGGGGAGAAAGCAAAATAAGGACTGCGCTTAATAATAGATAATAGCAGGATGTATATATATATATATATATATATATATATATATATATATATATATATATATATATATATATATATATATATATATATATATATATATATATATAGATATAGATATATATATATATATATATATATATATATATATATATATATATATATATATATATATATATATATATATATATATATATATATATATATATATATATATATATATATATATATATATATATATATATATATATATATATATATACATATATATATATATATATATATATATATATATATATATATATATATATATATATATATATATATATATATATATATATATATATATATATATTTGAGATTTGAGAGAGAGAGATAGAGAATGAGAACGCAGGAATAGAACGAAAGATAAATTTTAAAAAATACAGAATTAAATCAATGATGCGGTGAGCAATGCGTTGATTATTAGTGATTTGAACGGACGAGTTGGCGACCAAAGCGGGGAAGTGAAGGAATGTATGGGAAAGGAAGGAGAGAGGGCAAGAAACAATAAAGGAGACAGAATAATAGGACTATGTAAAGAGAACAACAAGAGTTATACAAATACAGTAAGGTAGAATCGGTATGGAGAGAAAAAACAATAATAGACTATTTTTTGATAAGCAAAAATAAATGGAGAAGTGTGGGAAGATGTGAAAGTCACAATACAAGTGGAGATCGGAACCGATCATTATTTGGTGAAGATGGACATGGAAAAGAAGAAAGATCAGATAAAAGAAGAAAGACAGTAAAGGAGAAAATAAAATGCTGTGCAAAACCAGAAATGACAAGATATATGGGAGAGAAAGAAGTAAGAAGGCTAACAGGATTATTGAATGACATTATGAGAAAGGTAAAAATCCCCAAAGGAATGGAACTCTGGAATCATATTGCCAATACATAAAGGAGGTGACAAGAGAGATTCCAATAATTACAATAGGGGAATAACACTGACAAGCATATCAAAATATTGGAGAAAAGGATAAGGAGCAATATCGAGATGACCATGGAGGAAACACATAGTGAATTTAGGTAGGAAATGATCTACTGTTCCTAATCAGACAAACAAGTGAAAAACTAATAAAAAAAACACAGATACGTTTATCTGTTTTATAGACCTAGAAAAAACTTATAATCAAATTAAAAGAGAGGACATATAGAAAAAGTCAGAAAAACGAGTGATATACACAAGAACAGTAGAAGTAGTAAAGGCTATGTACAGTGACAACAAACAATGAGGAGTCGAATGAAATTATGACAACTATCAGAGTAAAAGAAGGATGTGTGCTGAGTCCATTGTTATTTTCGATTGTAGTAGATGAAGCATTAAAAGAAGCAAAGAAAATGATGAAGACATTGAAATCGAAACACTGGAAATTGGAACAGATTGAACTGACCAAATTGCTGTTTGCAGATGATATGGTCATAGTAGCGGGTGCAGAAAAGAACGTTCAATACAACTTAGAAATTTTGAACGAAGAGTTGGTAAAAATATACTTGAAAATTAATCTATACAAGACAAAGAGTATGATCATATCCAAAGAAAAATGTTCCTTGTTTTCTTTGGACATTAGCGTGTCCATTCCAACATTAGCATTTTGATATAACATTAGCATACAATTAAATAGAAGGCTAATAGAGCAAATGAAAAGCTACAAATACCTGGGATCGACAATCAAGAGCAAAGGAAGAATGGAAGGAGAAATAAACAATAGACTGGGATAAACCGGAAAAATGTTTAACATGATGAAGACAAATTTTCTTAAAAGGAAAAAAATTCTGAATGACATAAAAACAGCAGTAATTAAAAAGGTAATCTGACCAACAATAGTGTACAGTCGCGATACATGGACTCAGAACAGAAAAACATAAGACGCGCATAAATGCAATGGAAATGAGGTTCCTGAGGAAAAAAAGAAAAAAAAGAAAAATATATGGAATCAGAAATCAAATAATTAGAGGAAATCTGTAGATTGAATCCATAAATGATAAAATAGCAGGAAAACTAAGGTGGTTCGGACATGTGTGTCGCATGCCGGAAAACCCCCGGACTCCCAAAAAGAGTGTACGAAGCGCGAGTACAAGGGAAGAACTGTAAAGGAAGTCCAAGAAGAGCATAGAACGCTAGGATTAGAGAGGAGGCTAGAAAAAGGGGCATAATATGGGAAGAAATTAAGAAATTGACACAAAATAGGAAGAAATTGAGAGAGATGATTTGAAGACAACCTTAATTCCACACGCCTTACACCTAACGGTATAGAGGCATAGAATTAAGTAACTTGGATTGTTCATTAGTGCAAATATAATCCATAAGGTTCAGAAATCTGTTGAAAAATTGCTATTCCAAATAATTTATAAGAGGTTCACTTTTTTGGTTTCTTTCTTGGATATGAGGTTTTATAATTTCTCCTTCTATAATTCTATAATTCTTTCTTTTGTGTGTTCATTTAAAACTTTTTATTAATAATTTGAGAAGTCTGCTGCCTTACTTGATAGTCAAAAATGTTAAATTCAATTTTTATTTAATCTATGGGTTAATTAATCCTCCGGTGATCGCGCTATTGTCTGTGAGACCGGGTACAGTAAAAATTTCTAATATTTAAAAAAGCCACTGATGAAACCATTGCAGTTTTCAGTCACTATTATGGAGATTATTATTATTATTATTATAATTCTGATTGGTAACATTTGTTTAAATGCCAGATATTTTGTGTGCAGGTCTTACTTCTTAACTTTAGTTTAAAATAATATAAGCCTAAAACGCTTGTTGAAGCTTCAATAATATATTTAACAAAAGTAGCCGGTATTTGATGGAAATTCATTCCAAATAAAAGAATTTAGAATTTACCATTATTTCCTAATTTTCCATTATATTTAAAAGATTGTATTAAAGTTATTTTAACACAAGGCATCTTTTTAAATTACGAAATTACAATGTTAAAATGTTAAGGTAGAAAATGTTTTTTAGGTAATAACTGATATATATATTTTATACATAACAGTTTCACATTTGTAAAAGGCACTGTGTGTTGAAACAATTGTCATGTAATTTTTTAAATATAGCGGAAATTTAAACAGCAGTATCAGTTTTTTATTTAAAATGAATTTCCATCAAATATCGGCTACTTCAGTTAATATCTATTTTTTTTAGTTTATATATTACCATTTGTAATTACTATCTAACTAGTTCCATATATGTAATTCCTTACAATTACAATCATTTTAGAGCAATGACAAATATCAATTACACTTATACTAAATAAACAAGAGCTGTTGATTTAACAAATAATATTATGTATAATTATCTCAATGGCAATTATTAATCATTTTTAAATACAACAAAATTATCTTTTAAAATATCGAATAGAAAACATGGATATTTTTAGGTTAATTGCAACCTAGTAATTAGAGTTGTTCGAAAATTGGATTAAAATAGCCCCTTTTAATGTAAAGGGTGGGGAAAGTATTAAAAAACACAAAGTATAAATTAAATAAAAAAACCATCAAATGTAGTAAAGAAGTATTTATTAAAAATTTAAAAATAAACACCAAATCAATAAAAAATAAAAAAATTAATGAGATGGTTGGGGCTGGTGGAGTTTTAGCAATTTGTTAATATCGGGTTCCAATTTCGTTAACATCAGTCGCAACTCGCCACGCTCAGTGATGTATATTCTTAGACAGTAATTTAGCTACTGCACTGAATCCACACTCAGCCAAGTACGATGAAGGAAATGCAATTAAACATTTCTGTGCTATTGCCCACAATCCAAGGTAGTGAGCTGGTAATGATTTTTGAAGCCAGATACCTTAAGCATGTCTTATTTACTCACAATTGACTGCTTTTAACAGCTACCATTCAAAGGAATTTTCCTTTTTGCCTACATGCCTCCTTCCTCTCTATTTTACCTGGAGTGATAGCTATGGATATGAGGACATAATATGATTGAATCTGTTTTCCATAGGTACCTGGTTAATAAACCTAGTTTTTCTAAAGTGGAAAATCCATATTTGCCTGTTGTGCCCACTTCCTTCTCGATTTTGTTTGCGAACACCGAATAGCGTCCATTTAGTTTGAAAACAGAAATTTTATTCCCTCTTTTATTTGCTTATTTTTTATTCCCTCTTGTCATGTTTTGTCGGAGATTTCTTTATTTTTTCTGCCTCAGTGGTTGTAATCGAAATACAGAGCTTTAAACATCCCAACAGTTGAATCGATCGTTCTAGGATTAACTGCTGTAATCAGTCGTCTTATTCCTGATGAAGTTCCATCTACTACTTGGTGTTCCATCGAATATTTGCATTGTGTGTTCTAAACCGACTGAGCAGCTGCGTATTTAATCCGCTAAGTAGTAAAGCAGAATCTCCTCCTTTTGTCTCTACTCTATCTTAGCCAGAGATATTTTTGGGTCATTATTGGAGCAAGGTCACCTACAAGTGAAGGTGTCCAAATAGTTTACTATGTGTTTAAATCATTTAAATTATTCCCAATCTTATGCTTCATTCAATCGTTAAGTTTCAAGGGCAACTATTAGTGATATAGAGAACAATAATATTGGAATGTGGAATGGCGTTAAGTCGTTTTCAGTCATACATACTGATTCCATTCAGATGGACATAATAAACAACAGAAGACTCTTCAAGAATATATGAGAGCACAATTTTATCTTCAAGAAATAGTAATATTGGGAATGTTTAACATGATAGATGATGGTATATGGTTTTAACAAGATTAAGCATATAAGATATATAACAAGCAAAAGCATAATATAAAGCAATTTCTGCGATGTTGTTATATGTTGATTAGCTTCCATATTATAGCACATAAATATTGCGAATTTTTTTTTAACCATTTCTATATATAATATACTGGTTAATAATTTTCTCATCAAAACACAATATTTCATTATAATCACATTTGAAAAACATAGGTATAGATAACTAAATGTTTCTGCCATTTTTCAACCTTCATAAGTTGTCTAATAAATCAAGAAAACATCATTTGCTAGAACATTTTTAACTTTATTGAATACCTCCTACCTCCTTGCGGATATTTAGTTTTTATATTCAATGTTTGTCCGGATAACATGAATTTGCAAGGTTACCAAATTTGACTAATTTCCAAGGTGTCTGAAATAACACAAAAACATTCAAATTTACGCTATAAAAAAACTAAAACGGAGAATCTAAAAAACTATTTAAACCTTCATAGAAACGTTAATAACAATATTATGTTAATTAATGTATTTTCAATACTTTATATATATATATATATATATATATATATATATATATATATATATATATATATATATATATATATATATATATATCATCATTATCATCAACCCGTATCAATCAACTGTAGGATGAAGGAATCTTCAGCATTCTTCCAACTCTGCGGTCCTGAGCTTTACTCTACCATTCAGGTCAAATATACTTAATAAAATCAGCCTATCGGTTTCTCCGTGGACATTTGCGATCAAGTGGTATCCAGTCGAAGACTGCCCTGGTCCATCTTTCATCCCATCTCCTCGCTACACGGCCTGCCCACTTCTATTTCAACTGCTTTATTCTTCCAATTATATTTATTCTTATTAATTATTGCAATATATATGTGCACTTAACAAGCGAGATGATATGAGACTTGTTTGTTGTCAAAAAAAGTTGCCAAAAACGGTCGTATTAACTTAAAAAGCAAATAGCTGTATCAATTGTTAAAGCGCGAGAATTTTTAAAACAAATGTCACCATATTTTTCAGTCAAGAGTGTCAAAACTTTGAAACAAAATACCAGCAACACTGTTTGAAATATAAAAGTCACTCATAGACTGCTGTGTTTAGTTTATTATGTCAATTCGCCATGCTGGAAAGATACACAATTAAACAGCGCGTAGAAATTAAAAGTTCTACGACGATCTCCAATTTGGGGAAAAACAATTTTTCTCAAATATGGGAATTTTTCACTTAATGGGTTTGTGAACAAACATAAAAGGTGATTCAGGAACCACCTCGTCATCCTGAAAAGTCAGTGTTTGGTGCGATTTTTCAGCTGAAGGATAATAAAACCAATAATTTTTTTAAAAACGATGATGGAAATCGTATTACTTGATAGTAGATGCTACAGAAATATGCAAATATGCATACTTGATAGTAGATGAACAGAATATATTTGGCCTGAACTGATAAAGGTGTATATAAACAACGGTTTCTTTCAACAAGACGATGCGACAGATCACACATCAGGCCAGACAATCGATTTATTGCAAGAAAAGTTTATCATGTCATGCGATCCAAGCCCTTGGATGATTTTTGTGGAGTTATGTTAAATCTTTTGTTTACAAAAATAAACCCCGAATCATTCTGGACATTAAACGAAACATTCAAGCCACCATTGAAAATATTCCTCGCGATATGTGTGAAAGAATAATCGAAGATTGAGTCTCTAGAATACATTCCACCAGACTAAGTCAAGAAGCGACATTATTTTCAAAACATGTTTTGTTTTCTTGATATATTTCTCATATATTTGCAATCTACCTATAGGTAGATTGCAAATATATAAAATAGCAAGCAACTGTTACAATATTTTGGGGCAAGGCAGCGAGTTGTCAAGCATCAGGTGTTAAGGCGCTTACATTAAAGGCCTAACTTGTATAGGAATGTAGGTTCTTTATAACTGGAATAGTGGGACAATCTTAATGTTATCTTAAATTATATAGCTTATCTCTAATGGATCACAGCGCTTCAGTCCCAGCGTCTTTTGGCTATTTTCCAGGATGCTGACAGGTGCCTTTTAGGCCTTTTTAGGCGCCATTATTGTACCCATTCTTCAATTTTATCAAGCTTCTTAGATGCATATCTTAGTACCTTGCTTATTGCCTTAACCGTGACATCATCTGCAAAGGTAGCTATAGACGTGTTTGGTGTAGTTGGTAACTCAACAGTGAAGATTTGAAAATGTATGGGATACTACCTTGGGCTACTGCTGATTTAATCGGATATATCTTAGTTATTTCTCCTTTATATTTGACAACAAAGTATCTGTTCGTCAAGTATGATAATAATACTTGATACTATGGTGTAGGAAATTTGGATTTAAGTTTGTATAGTAACCCTGGATACTCTATCGAAGGCTTGTGTAACATCCAAGAATGCAACCGAGCAGTACTTTTTATCTTCAAAAACGTTATTTAATAATTTTTACTAGCCTGTGCCCTTGTTCGATTGTTGCTTGTCTTTCGCGAAATTCGGACTGGTGTTCTGGAACGATATTTAGTTCATCAAGCAATTACTTCAGTCTTTTTAGAAACAACTTCTCTAAAAACTTTGACAAGATAGGTAAAAGTGTAATGGATATATATAATGATGCTTTCTCTGTCGGTTTATCAAGATTTGGAATCAATATGATTTTTCCTACTTTCCACTGGGACGAATAATGGCCGACTCTAAATATTGCATTATTAATTTGTGTAAGGGCAACTAATACTTTTTCCGATAATTGTTTAACGACTTGCCCAATTATAAGATCAAATCCTGGACTTTTCTTTGGGTTGAGGTTTACATGAATCATAGCCTTAACATCACTAATTTTTATGACTGTAATGGGAAGTGCTATTTGGAATGGTATTTCAAGGCGTGAGGTTATGTATCCTCTTATTTTCGTAAAGTTTTCATTGGAAATAGCTGAAGAACGTTAACTAGGTGCATTACAAAGATTTCAGCTTTATTAGTATCTATTCTCGCCCAAGTTCTATTGGTGCATACCACCAATCAGAAAACAGGATGTGTGTTCTCTTGTGTTATATTGATTTTTACTGTTGCTTTTCACAAAGAGTAATCAGTAGCTTCACTGGCAGTAAGAGCTTCAATGTAATTTTGAATTGCCTATTTTTCACTACATGAATAATTTTTTCACCTCTTTCACTGTTCTTTTAAGTTTTGTCTTGTCTTCTGGGACTTAAATTGTCATCCACCTTTTCCGTAGGCTTCGTGTTTTGGTGATTGCATATTTTGCTATTACAGAGCAATTCGAATTCTGAATTTGACCACTCATTTCAGGGCATCCCAGGCAGCTTTTTATATTGTAATACTTAGTGCTTCTACAGCCTTGTCTATGTTTTCAGGAGATTTTAGTCCAAAAGTTTTCAAGAGATAATGTAAAACATCTCAGATGGAAATCAAGATTGATAACTACTAAAGCCCGATAGCTCATAAAATATATTGACAAAAATAATCTAAATACTTTATCTACTGGTAGGCCAACATACTGTCCTAATGATAGGAACAATGTACCGGGCACTATTGACTTCTGTATTATTAAAGGTATTCCTACTAGCCATTGTATAGCAGAACAAAGCCTCGATCTTTCTTAGGATCATTCTCCCACAATAGATAACCATCAGTTCGAACATCATCAATATACAAAAACTAGCCGACCTCACTAATAAAAAAACGAACTAGGATTTGTTTAAACACTTGCTTGATGAAAGAATACAAGCTGATAAAACAAAATGTCCTTATTTATTTTTCAAGGTAAAATAAAAATTACCAGATTATCACTTGTTATCAATAGGCTTCATTTTAAAGTTCTGATACTCTTATGGGACAACCCTTTATAGTTTTTCATCAAAATAATCATAGTTTACTGCTTACTGCCTAACAACAATAGTCAATTTTAAAACATAATCAGCTAATCACTAAACCCCTGGTTCAAATTAAATAGCAAACATTTCACCCTCTTGAAAAGTTACCTTGAGATTTCTATTAAGTTTTATATCAAAACTCACTGTTTGTTCAGTCATCTATTTTCCATTCATTTTCCCCGATAAATTTTATGCCGAATACAGAAGATTATTATGAACTTTAATGTATATTGCCATAAGAAACCCAAAGTGATATTATCGACATTCTGTTCCTTCAATCAAGTATTTAAAAACTGGTCTAAGTGTTTTACATTTGGAAGAAATTTTTGTGAACATGCAATAAGTTCTAGAGTACCGATAAAGTGATCAAAGAAAATATAGATAAGTATTTCCAAGGATTTGTAGCTGTGGGTCCCATCACTTTGATGTTTTGAAGTTGTTTAAAAACTAAAACAAACATTTTTTCAACTTTTTAAATTATTCAATATATTCCATCTGCTTTCCAAATTAGCTACATCTGCTTTTTGAGACTTTTTCAGCTCCTTTATAAATACTTCATTCAATATTGCTACAGCATAACTGTTTAATTCTTAGAACTATTTTTGTAATGAACGTCATTAAATTTTTTTTAATTTTTTGAATTTCGGTACAATCATCACAGTGAGTATAAATATTTGGACAAAAACACCCCGCGTTTGAATTAGTATGTCACTTGTACTCATACATACCCATATATATTTATATATATATATATATATATATATATATATATATATATATATATATATATATATATATATATATATATATATATATATAGTGTAATTATTAGTAAGTGTAGCAAACATAAAAACCATTTTTATAATACCAAAAAGTTTCCTTGTGCCCCTTTTTTATTTAAAAAATATTTGTTTAAATAATTAAAACACTTTTTATTTTATCATTTATTTATCATAGATTATTTTGTCATTCCATTAGTATCAATTGTTGCTTGCAGTCTTCTTGGTATCGAAGAAACGAGATTGTGAGTTATCTTAGGCACAATTCTTTCCCACTTCTTAATCAATATATTTTTTACAAATTTTTCCATGAATTTTTGTTTTTTTAATAACATTTTACCGAAAAATAACACCTTAACAAATATGACAAATGATCAATGGGATCTAAATCTGGTTGCTTAGGTGTGGTTTTTAATTGCGCAGCTACATAATTGTGTGCATTTTGTTGGGTGGGCAGTAAGCTTATGATCGTTATCGTGCTGGAAAATAAACATATCCTTAAGCTCCAGTATTTCTGCGCTGCCAGGTAGAATATGCCTTAAAATATCAATATATTTTTCGGTATTCATTGCACCATCAATAAAGCATACTTTTCCAAGACCATTCTAAGCCATGCACCTCCAAACCAATACATTGCCACCACTGTGTTTCACTGTAGATTTACACGTTCCTCGATTGAAATTCAAAAGTCAGTATTCGGTTTCTTCTTTTAACCTTCGTTCATTTGAATTGAAAATTTCGTACTTACTCTGATCTGAAAATTTCGCATTTTTCCAAACGTGTATTGTTTTGTTTAAATACGTTTTTTACAAATTCAATCCTTTTTTGTGGTCGACCTCACTAATGAAAGGAATATTCTCTGTTCTCTATCGTAATAAATGAAATCATATCTGACATTTCTTACGGTTTGGAGATTGAATTGAGAATCGGATGTTGAAGAAGCCGTCTCTTCTGCTATGTTAGTAGCTGAAACGACAGTTTATTTTTAACTAATTGATGGATTCATCGTTCTCCCTTACCGAACTAAATATAATTCTTAATCTATCATTTATTTCACGCTCAATCATTTGCGATATAATTAAACCACATGGTTATGAAAGTGCACACAATTTTATCTAGTTTTTCCCGTTTTAAAAGGCCCAGACAAGGAAGCATATGAAGACTGACAAAACTATGCATAACGGCGCCTATATTTTATTGAGTCTTAATTTTCACGTTTATTTTTATTTATATATATTTATTTATATATATTATATATATTTTATTAATATATATATATATATATATATATATATATATATATATATATATATATATATATATATATATATATATATATATATATATATATATATATATATATATATATATATATATATATATATATATATATATGTATATATATATATATATATATATAAATATAAATATATATATATATATATATATATATATATATATATATATATATATATATATATATATATATATAAATATATATATATATATATATATATATATATATATATATATATATATATATACAATTAAGTTATTTTGTTTATATTATTTGAATTTGTATTAATTTATTGTGTAATAAAATTGTTCGCAGAAAAGTATCTCGAGTTTATTAGGTCTCCCAATATATTTTTAACCCACTGTATATAATTTATGTTAAAAATCAGAAAATAATAGTGTAATGTATATGATGGAAACACATTTTATAATAGCTTGGGCTTATTAAACTCAAGATTTATAATTTCCCTTTCTATGAAAATTATCGTATAGGCGAGAAAATTGAAAGTGTAACGTTGAAGGTCATGTTAAATTTCAAGCAAAAAATCTACTTTTCATGTACGCAACCAATCAATTATTATACAATTCGGGTTAACCAGCATCTCCACATCATCGAATGTGGACCGCTTTCACCTGCCGCGTTTGGACGGCAGGCGCGAGTCAACATCGGCCTTGCAAAATGTCTGCCAATGTTATATAAGTTGGAATTCGAGAAGCTCTTCAAAAATTGTATCCTATTTATGAAATAAATGGCATATAATCAAAAGAAAGCGTATTGCATTAACATTTTGCTGTGATTTACTTAATAATTTCCCAAAAAGATTAGATCCTTTTGCTTAATTAACTACGCGATATATTTTAGAACTAATACTGAACATTTTGCTGCGATTTACTTAATAATTTCCCAGAAAGATTAGATCCTTTTGCTTAATTAACTACGCGATATATTTTAGAACTAAAGCTGAGCCGCCGTGGCCACATAGGCTAGTCACTCGCCTGGCAATCCAAAGGTCCCGGGTTCGAATCCTGGTTCGGATATGGTAGATTAAACAATCTACCCGATTTTAATGGGACATTGTGAAAAGCAGCGGCAAATTAACACTAAATGGCCCGAGTAGAGAATCGTCTATCCGACTTTAATGGGGTATTGTGAAAAGTAGGGGAAAATAGACGCTAAATGATCAGAGTAGCTGATGCGTGTATAATCAAAATAATAAAAAAACTAATGATGCTAAATGTAGTTGTGTGAATGAAATAGTACTTTTATTGTTAGTTTTAAAGATTTTGTAATTCTCCTTGGAAACGGCGTTCCCTCAACGGTCTAATATCAAGGCTTAATTGAGACCTAAGAAATAAAGAAAACCGTTACCGAGATATATGTTGTTCAAAATGTTCTTAGGGATATTTTAAGAGAAAAAGAAACCAAATAGTGTATGTAACTATTTATGTAGTCTATTATGTAATTACCATTATTATCTACAACTTTTTTCCAACGTAGTGGTAATATACCCATTCTTTATTGCCAAAAAATGTCAACAGGTTGTTTTCTACCTCTTTTTCCGTTTAAAAAAATTTCCCATTTGATGAACAATTTCGGAAGAGTTCAGTTGTGAGGAACAAGCTCAAAGTGTGTAAATCCATTACATTCCCACCAAATGCAAAGTATAGTTTGCTTCGGACAAAGGCCGTCTTTTGCACTTAAACCACTGACCCTGGCAACCCTCATGATTTTTGACATTGCACCTTATTGTACACATTATTAGACACAACTAACGTGGTGCGTGGATCTTCAGTTATTATGACCTTTATTTCCTCGACATCAGTATTTGAAGGACGGTCAAAGCGATGCCACTGGCGCAGGCAACCCCCATAGTTTGTTTTATTGCGAGTTGTACACAATTTACTTTTCATCACCGCTTACCATCTATTTCAGAAATGGAGCCTCAAAATTGCTTTTCAGCAAAAGATCACATGAAGAGATTCGTCCAGCATATTTCGCTCATTAGTAGCAGACGTGCCCATTTTTTTCACATGATCAAAAACGGCCGATTTGCCACTATTTAACTTCCTGATATCTTACAGATTGTGGTTCGTGGACTATCATGGCCTTTATTTCCTCGGCATCAGTACTTGAACGGCCAAAGCGATGTCGGAATCCAGGTCAAAATATCTGTCTCAAAACGGACTAAACCCCTTTTAGATCATAGTCTCCCCAACAGAAATATCTCGTTGTTATTTGATTGGTTCTTGCCTTTTTTGAATATTGAAATGACATAATGTGGCATAGATGCCACATTCAAGTTATTGAACCACATTTTCAATTTGCATTAACTTGGCTAACTGAAAGCTAATCAAAGCAAATCTAAACGTATATATTCTGAGTACCGGAGGAGTTAATAACATGTAAATTATCATTCCTAATCCAGCATGCATTTTTATTTAAACGGGTTCACATATCTTTGAACCTTCCGGACAACCCGATATTTAATTTTTAAAAATGAAATGAGAATAACTGTACTACATTAATATTTTGCTGCTATTCTGCACGGGGTAAATAATGGAATAAAATTAAGTTTAGTAAAATAAATTTAGTTTTAAAAGAGTAAGCAATAACCGCCAATTTTTTGTGAAGGAGCATATGATATTACTATTGCCTGTGGTAATAGATAACCTTTGGTGTTTCTGTAAGATAATCTAAAGGCAGTCGCATTGGCTGCGATGATAAGGCGGTGGCTTGTCACTGCTGCTCGAAACCGCAGTTGGCGGTTTCACACACTCACACACACACGTTTGTTACACGCGGACTCACGTACCCACACTTAAATGTGTGTGATTGTTTCTGGGCAAGAGTGTAAAATCGGACAATGAATTACTCCTCAGTCATGCCAGTTAAAGGCTGGGGAAGTCCGGATGCCTTCTGAGAGGTAGGCTTCTTGATAGACTTATATGTAAGCACAAACCAAGGGTTGATAGAATGATGGGAGTGCTGACCGGGGTTGTCGGTAGCTGATGACCGTGGTTCGGAACCCACGTTAAATTGTAGGTCCAGTCGTCCAGCAGACAATACGACTTCAGAAAATCATCCATTAATGAAGGAACATTAGATTCAAGTAGCTTAAAATGAAATACATGAATTGAGGTGGACCGATACATTTTTACTTATAACAAGGGATCGGAATTTTGCCCGAGCTCGGGCCAGGTTGCTTATCAGGAGAAATCAAACTCATTAAAAAAGATACATGAATAAATCGTTTCAAGCAGAAGCGTGCGCCATCACTTCAACTTATGAAAATATCTATATCACCAAAGTATTTATAAATAAATTTAAAATGTTTTTGAGAATACATTGAATTGTTTCTTTTTTTAATGTTCTATAGTAAAAAAGTAACAATCCGAAGTAAACATAACGATGCTAAAGTTATTCTTCATTCATTTTTCTATAGAACGGGTCAATAATGTACCACTATAATTAAATACAGTGAGTGATCTGGCCCGAGCTCGGGCAAAAATCCGCTCCGTACTTATCGGTGTATTTTGTCGTAGTCGTATACTACCCTTCTGCAGAAAAATATTCTATAGAAAAATGTCTATAGAAAAATGTCTCGTTCTATAGAAAAAATAGTTAATAGTAATTTTGATCGTTGTCTTTACTTCATACTCTTACTTTTTTCTCTCTTATTGGCCTTATCGTAATGTCTGACCTGAGACTTAAGCAGTTCACCAGCAAAAGCTGATACGAGAGTAACAACTGTGTTGTCCTTTCATATGACATTTAGACCATCTATATTATCTATGTTAGCCACATATTCAACGGAGAATCCGAGTTCTTTCTATACTAAGACTCAATATACTCTATTTAGCTAAGTACTCCAGCATTGGCAATGAAATGAAATAATTATCAAAATAATGTTGATCATTTTGAAGCCTTGGTGTTCCTTATGTCCGGTTCTTCATAAAGTACAACATTTTCAGCTCCCGTTTCGGGTTCAATTTTATATGCAAATCCAGAAACCCCATCTAGAACAAATATCTTATAACCCCATTTGTGAAGTTTTTAGGGATTATACCTCTTCAAATTGCTTCTAGCTTTAATGGAACAAATTGATTCATCTATGCAAATATATTAGTCCATAGGAACTCTATTAAAAGTTTCGTTTAAATTTTCTACGATAGGTCTAACTTTGAATAGTCTATTACTAATCGGGTCATTACATGGCGGCATCTTAGAATTGTCATTGAAGTGTAAATATTACCTAATTTTTTCAGTTCAGTACCTAAGTTTTGTTTCGACATTGTTTCTTGGATCATACCAGTGGATGAATTCCAATGACTGGTTACTCTCGGTAAGTGTATCAATGACATCATATATATTGAAAATATAAAGCAGTAAATTGCTGGATATCAGTATCAGTTACTTGAAAGGATTGATTGGATTTTTTTTGAATAATATAAAAATTCGTTTGTTTAGCAATAAAACTTATCAGATCTTTGGGAAAAAAATATAAAAGGTATTAAATATGTGTATCGAGCTCTAATAAACTAGACGGTGAAGTAGAATTTCCCAGAAATCGTATTTGTTGGTTATTTAGAATAAGATTCTTTTTTTTCATAGTAAGTTTCGCTTTTTTCTGTTTTGATGAGATCAAGCCGATTGGCTCGTTTGCTGTTCCGGTTCTAGAAATGAGTGGCCAACAATAGGCTCATTGCGTGATGCAATGATTGAATCTACGTCAATTCCGGTATTTTCATCACAATCGAAAAAAGGTTCAATGTAATCTGATAGTAGTTGGTAATCGGGATCCATAACGCTATCATCATCGTCATTAAATCCATCCTCACTATCATATTGGTAAACTATATCACATATCTGATTATCCCACAATAATTGTGACGCCATTCTGAAAGAAAATGAACCGATTTAGCAACAATATCAACCTACTTTAATTACTACTAATATTAATCTCCTTACTCAATGTAACAGGTATGCACAAACACAAAAACATACTGCAGTCATACTAAAAGGTAAAAATATTGATTGATTGCCTAGAGATTTACAGGAGAAAAAACATTATTTTCCGCACTTTTTGTATTTTATTGTGAAATTTAAAATTTGCACGAGTACAAACTTATATCGTTAGCTAAAGTCAAAGTTCAAACTAACGGAAGTCGATCGGTTACTCCATCTATGATTGCACGAGTACAAACTTGTATCGTTAGTTAAAGTCAAAGTTCAAACTGTCGGAAGTCGATCGGTTACGCCAACTATGATTTGATGTGCGTATTAATTTTTTCAATAGTGTGTTACAGTAATGTTTCATTGATTTGAATGAACTAAATATACTCAGTGCATAGTCTGACGGGATTTTCGAGGTTTATTACAGAATTGTCACATGAGGCTATAAAAGGTTAAAGCAGACGAGGTGTGTAAATAAAGTTATGAGACGAGTGGCATACTGTTCGATCTGACAACATTGTTGGGTTCCCCTTAGAGGGGATGGTAGGTCAACATTTAGTGCGTCTTTATTATAAGTTTAAACTCTTTAGAATCAATTGTTGATCCGTAGCAATTATTTTCGTAAAGCAGACTTTTCTAGAGCGTTCTAAAAATGAGTTGTAACAATTTTGAGAACCGTTGCGCTTTCAAATTTCGTTTCAGATTTGGGCTCAGTGCAACAGAAATTTTATGATACTATGGAAACAGTATTTTGTTAAAGGCGCTCGTTTTTTCACGTGGTTTAAGGTATTCTCAGAAGAGAGAAACTTGATAAAAAAGAACATTATAGCGAAATGTCTTCAACTGCAAGTCAATGCAAGTCATGAAAACTCTTCCCTGGTCACTCTAAGCGTCATCCGACCATTAGAAGGCTAAAAATTCCAGATTCTGTGGACATTTTCGTTACTTTTTAAAACTTAATTGAATCTTTGTATGTTGTTTAGTGGAGCTATATTAATAACCATCTCATTTTCAGTTGCTAAATAGTATTAAACAACCATAATTTATTTGCCTCCTAACCAATCTATTTTCCAGAATAATTAGTGCAGTTGGTAGCAGAGGATAATCCGTTTAAAAATGAATTGGAATTATTGTTTCTACATTTTCCTTATATTGTCATTAGTATCCAATATATTAAGGATATTGCATTACAAGAATGTGAAATAAAACTTGTTTATTATGTTTAATGTTTATTATTATATATTAATATTAATTTAGATGTTTATTATTATATAATAAGCATCTCAGAATGTAAAGAGTTTTCAAATCAGAGTGTCATAATTTTGGAATGTAATAGTTTGAAATGTAAATATCACTCCTAAAGTGCTTCCCAATAGGGACGATAGGATTTTGACAACTAATGGCGGCCATATTTGATATCCAATTCTTGACATTTGCTGTTAATTGTTTTCAATAAGGTTTGCCATTTCACCATGAACAAGATTTCGATGCCACAACGTTTGGAAATTGTCCAAACATTTAATCAAAATTCAAGAAATGTTGTTGCTACTTATATATTAAAAAGCATTTCGTTCAAAACACGGCCGTCATTCTGCTCCTTCTTATCAAGTCATTCGCGGTATAATTGATAAGTTTGAACTTGAGTTTAGTCTTTATGACCGAAAGCCACCGCCACGACTTCGTAGTGGCCGTAGTAAAAATCCGTAAAAGGCCGTAGTGGCTGTTCGTGAATGTGTTACCGAAAACGATAATGTATCTGTTCCGCGCCGTTCTCAAGAATTAGGCTTATACAGGATGACCACCTGGTGTATTTTCTGTTTGGATCTCGGTTTACACCCATACAAGATTGTATTAGCACAAGAACTTAACCCAACTGACCATCGATTACGTCGGGAGTTTTGCAGATTGGGTGTAGGGAGCAATCGAAAACGATCCGGATTTTCATCGCAAAATCATATTCTCCTATGAGGCTCATTTTTAATTACGCGGCTACGTCAATAAGTAAAATTGACGTTAATGATGTGAGTTAAACCCACAAGTGATTCATCAGGTTCCATTACATCCCGAAAAATCACTGTTTGGTGAGGTTTATGGTACGGTGGCATGATCGGGCCGTAATTTTTCAAGAACTCCGAAGGACGGACCGTCATTGTGGGTAAACGCTATTGTGTCATGTTATTCGATTTTGTCTTTCCGACAATTGATAAAATTGATGCAAACGAACTACATTTTCAACAAGAAGGCGCAAGATGGCGCAAGTTGGCATACACCATGCATTACGATAGACTTATTGAGCAATCAATTCGGAGAATCGGTAATTTCACGGAATGGCACTGGCAACTGACCACCAATATCTTGTGATTTAGCACCTTTAGTCTATTTTTTTTTGGGCTATGTTAAAGCACCGATTTACACTAACAAAGTCAAAACTCTTAATTAACTTGAAGCCAACATTCGAGCACCGATACGCTCCACCGAGTCATCGAAAATTGGGCCAATCGGATCAACCAGTGCAAGAAGAGTCAAGATAGTCACTTGAACAATATTTTGTTTAAATCAGAAATGGCATAAAATATACATCTAATAAAAACAATGAGCACTATTTTCGGCCGAATTTTCTGTGTTTTATTACAAATTCAAATTATATCGCTCTTATTGGGAAACCCTTTAGATTGCTGAGCTCAATACATTGTGTCTATTCACCATGGAAAGATACACGGTTCAACAGTGCATAACTTTTCCGATGAGGCGCACTTCTGGTTTAATCGGTTTGTGAACAAATATGACTGCGGGATTTGCTGCTCTTCATCCTCAGAAAGTTTATTGTCGTTTTTGAACTGAAGGAATAAAAAAATGGACACAGGACCTTTTTTTAGAAGACTATGATGGCAATCGAGTTACTGTTAAGAGTAAGAACTTAGTAGTTAGTGTTGCAGTAAGAATATGCTAACAGAATATCTTTGGTTAAATACCTGGTATACAGAAATAAACCCCGAATAATTCTTGAACTTAAACAAAACATTCAGACCATCATTGAAAATATACCACGCAATATGTGTAAAAGAGTACTCGAAAATTGAGTATCCAGAATACATTCCACCAGAGGAAACCGAAGGGAATATTTGAACGACATGATTTTCAAAGATAAAATATAAATTACCGGATTATCGCTTGTAGTTATCATTGTGCCTCATTTTAATAATTCTGACATTCTTATTGAAAAACCTTTTATAATTGTTTTCATCATATGTTTTCTCTTTAAGACTGAACAACTTAAGATAAAACAGTAAACAGTTTTCGAGTAGCAAATGCATAAGAAGGAATAAGTTGATATATTATAATTTGTATTACTGCCAGTAACAAATGAAGATTGACCGACTTTTAACGCCAGACTTTCAATTGACGCAAATAAAAGATTATATTCATAGAAAGTGCAATTATATTTTTACGTATAGTAACATTAAATTGTTGCGTACTTTCAACATATGTTTGCTCATTTCTCATAAACCGGAAATCTGATGTTCGTCATAGTCTCATTAATTTTAGTAAGTTGGTACTGGTATATATATATATATATATATATATATATATATATATATATATATATATATATATATATTATATATATATATATATATATATACATATATATATATATATATATATATATATATATATATATATATATATATATATATATATAATATATATATATATATATATATATATATATATATATATATATATATATATATATATATATATTATATATATATATATATATATATATATATATATATATATATATATATATATATATATATATATATATATATATATATTATATATATATATATATATATATATATATATATATATATATATATATATATATATATATATATATATATATATATATATATATATCTATATATATGTATATCTATATATTTATGAACACTTTTGTTGGTTGCTTGACTGGGAAGGAGCCCCACCTATCCCTTCAACTAGATGACATATGTTTCGTCTCTCGAGGTTCAGACTCTTCAGGGCGCCGACATATACCGTAGGGAGACCTCTCGTCGGATGGCGTATACGGATGGCGTATATATATATATATATATATATATATATATATATATATATATATATATATATATATATATATATATATATATATATATATATATATATATATATATATGTATGATGTATAATATATATGTATATCTATATATTTATGAACACTTTTGTTGGTTGCTTGACCGGGAAGGAGCCCACCTATCCCTTCAACTAGATGACATATGTTTCGTCTCTCGAGGTTCAGACTCTTCAGGGCGCCGACATATACCGTAGGGAGACCTCTCGTCGGATGGCGTATACGGACGCAGTCCAAGAAAATCTAACACTATATATATATATATATATATATATATATATATATATATATATATATATATATATATATATATATATATATATATATATGTATGATGTATAATATATATGTATATCTATATATTTATGAACACTTTTGTTGGTTGCTTGACCGGGAAGGAGCCCACCTATCCCTTCAACTAGATGACATATGTTTCGTCTCTCGAGGTTCAGACTCTTCAGGGCGCCGACATATACCGTAGGGAGACCTCTCGTCGGATGGCGTATACGGACGCAGTCCAAGAAAATCTAACACTATATATATATATATATATATATATATATATATATATATATATATATATATATATTATATATATATATATATATATGTATGATGTATAATATATATGTATATCTATATATTTATGAACACTTTTGTTGGTTGCTTGACTGGGAAGCAGCCCCACCTATCCCTTCAACTAGATGACATATGTTTCGTCTCTCGAGGTTCAGACTCTTCAGGGCGCCGACATATACCGTAGGGAGACCTCTCATCGGATGGCGTATACGGACGCAGTCCAAGAAAATCTAACACTATATATATATATATATATATATATATATATATATATATATATATATATATATATATATATATATATATATATATATATATATATATATATATATATATATATATATATATATATGTATGATGTATAATATATATGTATATCTATATATTTATGAACACTTTTGTTGGTTGCTTGACTGGGAAGCAGCCCCACCTATCCCTTCAACTAGATGACATATGTTTCGTCTCTCGAGGTTCAGACTCTTCAGGGCGCCGACATATACCGTAGGGAGACCTCTCATCGGATGGCGTATACGGACGCAGTCCAAGAAAATCTAACACTATATATATATATATATATATATATATATATATATATATATATATATATATATATATATATATATTATTACTATTATTACATTTTTACAATTATTATATTATTACATTTTTTCTTCCAGGTATCAATCTGTTCGTTTAAGGAATTTTCACATTCTTGACGACGTTTCGCCAAAATTTCATCAGGCATTTCCAAGTCTTTGCTCTCTTGGTAGACAACTTCGAACTCAACACAGCAGCACAGACACCTACCAAGAGAGCAAAGACTTGGAAATGCCAGATGAGATTTTGCCAAAATGTCGCCAAGAATGCGAAAATTCCTTAAAAACGAAAGGATTGACACCAGGAAGAAAAATTCTAACAATTATTCCATCCGTAAAAACTTGCATATTAACATGACATATGACATTATGATAAGATCGTCATAAAAAACCGCAATATCCTATTAACTGACCGACGACTGAAGATATATGAGCTTGCTAACATTGGAAACATCGCGATAGACGATACATTTTTCATGGTACTTTGGGTATGACAAAGCTTTTCAGTCGATATTTGCGGCATTTGGTGTGTTTTGTATCAATCTACCAAAGACACATTCAAATGAACACATCTGAAGTATTTTCACGTCCAAGACGAAGTACAAGTTCAAACAGTGGGTGGGTTCAGTTGAAAGTCAGACCGATCACTACTTGACGAAATATGACTATCACTATGGAATTTTACGCTTCACTACTGGACCATTTGAATGGAGCTATTCTGGTCAAACGCCCACATCTCTCCAAAAAGATAGTGCTCTATCACACCCATAATGCACCTCTATGCATGTTCCGGATTTTTACTGCCAAACTCATATTTCGAAAATTCTTCCACATACGTCGTACTTCCAGATGTCACTATGCTGAAAACAAAATTCTCAAAAAGTTTGTGTTTTTTTTGCCATGCCGGGAACTTTTCGAATAACCTGATATATCTAATACCTGATTTATCACATTTTGATTTCTTATTCATTAGGAATATCAAAAATATTTTCTGGTCATCAATTTTTAATGCCTGCTCAAGACAATGAAGAGTTTATAAATGAGGTTTCGAATTATTTCAACTGATTTGAAAAATGTATTGATGTAAATAGAACATCTTGAAATAAAATTTTCATTTATTTGTACACATTAATCTTATAAACGTGTATTCTTATAAACGTAAGTTTTTTGCTTGTACCAACTGAGTAAATAAAGTAATGAAACTGGTGGCTTAGTATTCGATCTGGCAGTACTGTTGGGTTTCTGTTTGAAGAAGATGCAGGCCAACATCCAATGCATCTTCAGTACGAGTTTGGAGCCCCTAGAGTCACTTGGTGATTCGTAGTACTTATTTTTGTGAACCGGATTTTTCTGAAAATCAATGACAACATTTTGAAGCAACGGTGAGCTATAAGGTTTTGTGTGAGAGTTGGGCACAGCGTGACAGAAACTTTTGCACACTTCAACATACCTATGAAAACAGTGTTCTGTTAAGGTTTTCAAGTGGTCTAAGGCATTTTCAGAAATTCAAGACTCGATTGAAGAACCTTATAGTGGAAGGCCTTCAATTGCATGGAATAATAAAAATGGCCACACATTCCCAAATCATGTGCATTCTAATTCCCGGTTAAGGGTCAGAAATGGAATTATTGGAGAAGAGTTGAATTTGATTCACACAACCGTTCATCAAACTTTTATCAATGAATTGAGGACTAAGAAAATCTGCGCGAAAATGGTTCTGAAAAACTTTTCGATCGAAAGGGAAAAAAAGAAGAGACAATAAAAGATTAATGAATAAACAAGACTTAAGAAGTGATGTCTGGAATGTCAATGGCATTCTAAACAAAAAAAGCTCAATAAGAGACATTTCTGAATATGCAACAAACTGATGTCTCACAACACAGTCATATTTAAGAATAAAAGGATATAAAGTATATCACACCATACACCCAGATAACAAAGCTAGAGGGGGGTAGTGCAATTATCATTAAAGAATCTATTAATCATTATGAAGAATGTCATATGCAAAGCGAAAAAATTCACCTAACCCTGGTTTTTAGGTTTGGTTAGGTTAGGTTTGGTTGGTTTGGTTAGGTTGGTATAAAACAAAGCTTAATTATAGGAACAGTATATTATCCACCTCGATATAATCTTAAGATGGAACACTACATATTCCTTCTAGAGCGTTCGGGCAAAAGATTCATACTTGGTGGAGATATTAACGCCAAACACGTGGATTGGAGATCCAAACTGACCACTACCAAAGGCCGTGAATTAAGATATGCCATAAGGAAAAAAGAGGCTGTAATTACCATTTCATTGGTAAACCTACATATTGGCCGACCGATTCTAACAAAGTACCTGATGTATTGGTCTTCTTTATTACAAGAAAAATATCAGCAAATTTTGTTAAGATAGAAGAAAACTTTAATCATTCAGCAATTATAACATTCAGTGAACGAATTATCAAAAACGAAGCTCGACCCATAATAGTTAAAAAAAAACTATGGACTGAAAAAGTTATAAAACAGAACTGCAAAAAAACATTAATCTCAATATTCAATTAAAACAATAGTCCAATTAGAAGAAGAAGCTGAGACATTCACAACTATAATACAAACAGTAGCCTATAACAACACAAAAGAAATTTCTCATGCAACTAAAGGAGTTATCTATGCAATAGAAATCAGAGGAATTAAAAAAAAAAGCTAAAAGAAAATGGTATCAGTCGAAAGATCCAGCTGACAAAAACATTTTAAATAAACATAACCCAGGCAGGAAAATACAAAAAATCAAAGAAGAATCGGTCATTATGTACCTCCAAAGTCTAGCGGCGTATGAAGAAACGGTCTACTCGTTATGGAAAGCAACAAATAAGATCAAAAGACATATAACCTCAACCCTACCGATCAAAAAAGGGATGAGACCATGGGCACGTGACAATAAATAAAAAGCGGAAGTATTTGCGGAACATCTGACAGATATATTTACTCTTAACAAAATTAACGAAGATGCTAGACTGGAAGCAATAAACAATTTAAGACCTGAAAACATAACTTCAGTTACTCCAAAAGAAGTAAGTACAGAAATAAAGACCAATTTAAATTCCAAAAAAGCACCTGGGTTTGATTTAATCACAGGTGAATTACTAAAACAGATGCCCAGAAAAGGTATACTTCTCCTCGCATATCTTCCGACTAAGACATATCCCCGCGAGCTGGAAAGGAGTCGAAATAATCATGATATCAAATCCAGGCAAACGAGCCAACGATGTCAAATCCTATATGCATATTTCATTGTTGCCAATTATCTCAAAGTTATTTGAAAACTGCTATTAAAACGTTTGAAATCACTCATAGAAGACAATAAACTGATACCAGATTATCAATTTGGCTTCAGATCTAAACATTCAACCACCGATCAAGTTCACCGCGTCACTGAGAAAATGAACGTGCACTGAAAGGAAAACAGATATGCTCTGCAGTCTTCCTGGGTCCAATAATTGGACCAAAAAATGGAAAATCAAGCTCATCGAATTGCAATATACACATGTCAACTTTATCAACAAGAAAATATCAGAGCCGCTTCCTCTAGATATAAATGGTGCAACCGTTCCGTATGTGTTGAATGCCAAATGCCTCGGCGCGACTCTTGATATCAAACTAAGGTGAAAAGAGTATGTAAAAAAAACTGATCTTGATATCAAATATAGAAAATACTTTTAGCTTATAGCAATTCCAAGATGACAATAAATAATAAGATACTGAATTATAATCAAATCGCAAAACCAGTGTGGCTGTATGGCATCCAGCTGTAGGGATGAGCCAGCGATAGTAATATTAAAACAATACAAATATTCCAAAACAAGGTGTTACGAAAAATAGTCAGTACACCGTGGTATATTCGTAACTCCGATCTTCATCGGGATCTTGGAATTCCAACGTTCAAGGAAATCAGGAGATTTGCAGGCAAGCACGAAGCCAGGCTACGCATTCATGTTAATGCAGAAGCTCTTCAACTGCTGAACAACCAAAATCTTGTCCGAAGATTGAGGAGAACTAAACCTCGTGACCTCGTGTAATGTGTTGTATGCAAACGGAGAGTATATTACGCGTATGGAGTAACATAGTCATTAGAACAATCTAAAGGACATTGTTGGATTAACTTTAGTTGATAAGTATTTAGATAAAGATTTGTTAGAGAAAAATTAATGGTTAGTATTTTTGATTATTTTAATAGATCTAGAAACGATCAATAAATAAGTACTTGTAGTTTTATATACATTTATAAAAATTATATAAAATTACAAAAAATCCACACACCTCGTATAAAATATCCTTCGTATTGAACTCAACCATATTTATTTTGAAAAATAAATATAATTTTGAAACCACAGAGTTGTTAGTTACATTAAGCCAAGGACTTTCACTGTCATGGACTTAAAAATTGATTACGCACCCAATTCCGTTTTGTTGTAATATTTTGAAAAGTCGGTTCTTCAATTTTTTTACTTACTGAAATATTAGAAAGGATTATAATTGATTTTGTCTATATGAAATTTGCATTAATGAATATTGCCTATAGAAGATTTTTTTTATTTGCAGGCCGACTATCGGTTATCGTCATTGGACTGTTTACACTAGCCATCGGTATCATTCTGTCTTCCATTCCATGGTTAGATTACGTAATAGTTAAGGTAAGTTGTGTCACAGCATTAAAAATGGTGGTGTAATGGCGTTGAGTAATCGGCAAATAAAAAATTTCCTTTACTATACATGCGTAAAAATAATAATGGCGATTATTCGCCATTTGTTGCGAAGAAATTTTATGGAGCAAGTTTGTTATGTAAAACTGGGCCTTATAGCGGCGACCATTTTCAAACGCACAACATGATAAACCTACCCGGAGAATATAGTAAATATGTTCGGAAAATCGGGCAAACAGACATTATAAATGGTTACAGCTATTTTAACGCGGAAATAAAACGAATGAAATATTGATCGCTAAACAATTGTTCCACTTTAATTCTAGAAGGTATCATTTAGTGACATAACCAATAAAATACAAAAGTAAATTTTAATAAATCTGCTTTTGGGTTTTAGAATTCACAACCTGGGATGGGCCACTTACATAATATCCAAAATATGTAATTAGAAATTGTCATTAAAGCTTATTGACCGGGAAAAAAGCTTCTCCGATAATCCGAGAACTCGGAGGTCGAAATGCTGCCTAACTGGTTGCGGATAGTTCTTGAATGAATGATCTTCCGTAGAAAATATAAAGTTTAGTAAACAGAATGTTAATGGGCAAGAGTGTAACATTTGACAAGGAATCGGCCCTCAATCCGGCCAGTTCGAGGCCAACATGAAGACAAAACTAAAGGTAAGCACAAAACCAAGGGTTGATAGCCCGAAGGAAGTGCCGACCTAGGTAAACCGGCAGCTGTAAACCGTCGTTCGAAGCCCATTTTACGCTGACCGACCACTAACTAATAAAACTAACAATATTTCTAAAAATTAATAATAGTAATGATAACCAAAAACACAAGGCTTTGAGATTCTATTTATTCTGTTATTGAAGGTAGAATAGTAAGAACAAAAACCTACTAAAGATATATATTTCAGACGGATGTTATCAACAACTGCAAAAAATAAGATACTCTAGGAGGAAGACTTGATCCTCTTATTGCTGGTTATCCCGCCCGTATTCCTAATGCCTACTAAGGACAACATAACTAGCTCAAGTAATACACCAGCAAATTGCATTAAAATACTCGCAATGTGATACGATACCTGCGCCATATTGCAATTACTCGCCTTCTCATATCCTTCATATCCTTGAATAACATGATAAGATGATATACTGTGATACACAGCAAATCGAATAATTGATTTAAATCAACCAAATATTAATGTTATGCGAAAAAACGGCAAAGAAAGCTTTTATATATATTGAATATATGAATGTCTGGGTTATGACCTAAAGAATCCGAGGAAACAATATAAGGAGAGGTCCTGCTTTGCCGCCGAAGGCCTGGTAAGCAACATATATTCAATGAACCTGAAAAGCATTGGTATCTCGAAATAAATATATGCTAGAGTTGAACAACGTGCAGTGCTCTTGCAAGCGTACCATATTGTTTATTCTATATTATACTAAATGAAAGCAGCTGAAGTACTTTGATATCTTAGTAATGAAACTCGACCACCCGGAATGAGATGATGAACTGAAATACTGGTGAATTGAATGAACTGACGGTGATAATAACAATTCATTATTATTATTCACGTATGAGCCCTGGTGGACCACGCGAATTATAGTTATGGCGTTTGTTGTTGTTAACGTTCCTTTGCGCCCATACTGATTTTATTCTTTCGCTATGAGCTTTTTCCCTTCGTTAAACCAAGTTGTTCCAATCTTCCTACATTTTTCTCTCTGGCCAACCTCTCAAATGTTTACCCTGTGTCTGAAACAACCTCTATCCTGCATTTCACTTTGTGTAATATTTGCTGATCTTAGGTCCTCTTTAATTGCAGTAATCCATTTAATTATTTCTACCTGAGCTCTACTCCTATTCTCATAAAATTCGACTATTTATCTAGTCAGCCTACTCGGATTCATCCGTTCTATCTGTCCTTTCTTTCCTTCTTTTCAATCTCCTCGATGCCTCTCTTAATATTCAAATTAAGCGTTTCTACCCCATATAGACATTCTGGCTTAATAACTGTGTTGTAATGTCTCAGTTTTGTGTTTTTAGATATGCATTTTTAGATGTGAATATTTTGCATATGTCTCAATGCAGTTTTTATTTGTTGACATCTACCCTATTGGCCGCTTTCTCCAACCCGTTTTCCATGATTATTTCACCCAAATATTTGAATTGAGAGACTCGCCTGATGTTACCATATTTTGTTTTGGGAAATGGTGTTCTTGGTCTGTTTTCTGCTGTTTCTTTTAGGATTTTAATCTGCTTTTGTGCCGTTAATATATCTTGAGCCGAAATTGCTAGATCATCAGCAAACGCCAGACAATTAATTTTGAAGTCGGTTCTCCCCAGTTTAATGTGCTGGTCCATATTCAGGGCCGACTTTAGAACACAGTTAAATAAGAGTAGCGAGAGTCCATCCTCTTGTCTCACCCCAGTTCTAATTTCGAAGGGCTCTGAGATGTCACCCACGAATTTAACTTTTGACCTTGTGCTAGTTAGTGTTGCTTTAATAATTGCCAGGGTTTTCAGATCTAGTCCTTGTTCTTTCAAGATTTAGAATAAAGATTCGCGGACAATAGAATCATATGCTATTGATTGATATTCGCCAATTTTAGGCTCTAACTGTCAGTGTGCTCTGTCTAGTAGACATTGAGATAGAATCTTGTAACAAACTGGGAGAAGAGATATCCCTCTGTAGTTGTTTACATCCGTTCTATCTCCTTTCTTATGTAGTGGATGGATTAGAGCATCTTTCCAATCTTCCGGAATCCGTTCGGTTCGCGAAACTTCTTGTAGAATTTTGGTTATTTCCTTGATTATACCTGGACCAGTGGATTTCAAAAGTTCAGTAGTGATTCCATCTTCACCAGAAGCTTTGTTATTTTTAAGTCGCTTGATTTGCCTAATTATTTCATCTTCATTCGGTGGTAATGAATCTGGGTTTGTTTGTTTTGGGGTTTAATGTTGATAATCTGTTTAAGGGCTCAGGACAGTTTAGTAGTTATTCAAAATATTTAGCAAGTTCTTTGCAAATCTTGGTTATTTAGAGTTTTAAATGTTTTGTAAAAATTTCGGGTGTTATGTTTTGAAAATCTTTTTCTATTTCATTAAGTTGATTGTTTTCATATTTTCTTTTAGCTTGTCTAATTATCTTCGATATTTCTTTTCTTACTTCCAAAATGATGTCATAATTTATTGCTTTTTTTTTACTGCTCCACTCTTTGAATGCTTTATTTCGGCTAAATACTGCTTGCTCGCAAGCTTCATCCCACCACGGATGTTTTCTACGTTTTTGAAAAGGGACCAACTTTAAGGCTGTTTTAATAATTTTATTCCAATTCTGGCCATTTCTGTGCTGGTTGTTTATCAAGCTCTTCTATTAGGGTTGGTTTTATTTTCATAGGGTCGAACTTTGGTATTAGCAGTCTCTTTTTTGAATAAGTTTTCGAGGTTTTAAGCTAAGTTTTATTCTAGTCAAATAGTGATCCGTGTCTATGTTAGCTCCTTTCCTGACTTGTACATTCAAAATCTCTTTATAATTGGTTATCTCTATATATTGGTATTTTGTTTTGTTTTTTTCTTCTTAAAATGGGTTGACATTATTTTTAGATTAAACTGCGAACATAGTTCAACCAATCTTCTGCTATTATGGTTGGTCCATTTATGAGCGGGAAAACCGCCGACTGTTTTTCTGTACTTTCTTTCTTTCCCTAGTTGGGCATTGAAATCACTCAATTTTTACATGGTTAGAGAGAATTGCAGAAATACTTTTTTCCAGAATTTTCCAGGACTTATTTACTTTTTCACGATTAAATTAATTTTTTTCGTTAACTGGCTATTATTTACTGGCTCGACATTAGTTATAGAACCAAGAATGGTTTTTGAGATAGCGAAAGCAACACCGAGATGTGGTGTATTTTTGAGTATTCTTTTGTCCGTTTTACTTTTAAAAAATCTGTAGCTGCTGAAGTCCAAGGTGTATGTCTGTCAACTCTTGCAGAGCTAAAATTTGGATTTTTTGTTGATTCAATGTTCGCACCAATTCGTGTAGTTTTCCTAGATCCAGAAGAGAGTTAATATTTACCGTTCTAAAAAAAGTTTTTGTTTTTGATTTCAGACATTTGCCAGAGATCTCCGACTCCCTCTGAAAAAAAAATAATCTAAATCTCAGTGAAGAGACGCTGACCACTCAACCGCTTGATACAAGTCTGACGCTAAGTGGATTTAGTTTTTTTTGCCTTAGTTCGGGGGTGCTTATTTTGAGATATTCGCAGCTGTCCATTAATATCTAATGGAAGTTTCATTATCCACCACCCGTGAACCGTCCAGCACCTTAGGCGAGGTATACTGGGGATAATAACAATAATATATTTCTTTAACAAATATACGATATTTATACAAAGAAGGAAAAGATTGGCTTTACTTATTTGAATTTTAAAAAACTATAAAAGGAAGCAGGCGATTATATGAAATGACATGTAAACGCACAAATCAATGGACATTAAAACAAGAAACTGAAAATGAAACTAAATATTTTTACAACATAAATAAAATAAAATAAGAATACATTAACAATCATCACAATCTTGTTGTGATCTTCTAACAGTGTATTTGGAGCATTTTTTATATACTATACATATCTCATGATATATTTTGACAATCCCTAACTTAATTTATTTAAACCATATTAAAATAATACACTATTTAACTGATATTTTATCCAAAAATATTGCAAACAAACACAATCCCTAATCAAATAGTTTTCAATAACTATCGCATATTTCAAATAAATTTATGGTGTTTGAGAAATTTCAAGATATTTTGTATTGTTTCATTTGTTGTTATATTACTGTTTTGTTGATTTTCATTATCGGATTATTATTTGTTTTCTTCCTCCTCTAAGTTAAAGAGATTGTCGAAGTATGTTTTCCGATATGAGGTAATTTTATTAGTTTGTGTGCAATCTCTCAGCGTTCCGTTTGTATGGTATATCTTCAACAGTCTTCTCAACATTCCCCATATATTTTTTTGGCTTCCATAAAAACTCTCTCCATCCGGAGATAAATTTTAGTCAGTAGCCTTCTTTTATTTCTTCTTTTAATTCTTTGATTGACTTTATTATATTTCATCATGTACCTAACCCAAATTTCATAACTTATGTTCCGCAGATAGGTTAGATAGGCATTTTGCTTGTACTGTGATAATTTTTTGATTTCGGTGTAAACCACAGTGTCTTGTTGATTCCGTGAACAGTCACTCTCCATTTTGCTACGGATTCAATGGCTGTTTTTATGATGTTGTTTTTCAGCGTCTTCCATTGTTGGTGTATATTTTCCTTATTCCTGAATTAGGAGGTTAGAGTGAAACAAAGGAATAAAATACCAAAAGGAAATCATTCTACTTTTTAAAAACATTATCAACCAGAAAAGAACCCGGCAAGAATGGAAAAATAACACTACGATTCCCATATTAAAGGACCAAGGAACAACACTACTCAATAATGTTTTAAAGACCTTTACTAAATTTATGCAAGAGGACATAGGCAAAACGGGCCGTATAAGAGAGGATCAACAAAGATTTCGCAAAGATCAATCCATTAGCGGAATCTTTATATTCAGACAAATAGTTATTTAATAGTTAGTTAGTTAATCTTATAGTTCAGACAATTGCCTACATCTGCTCTGTAAATATGATCGAAACGTACGACTGGGTTCTCATAACGGACCTTATCAAAATATTATACAAGAGAGTCATTCAAATATTAATGGAACTTACCTCTTATATCAGCCGAATAGGAATAAGGCTTACTAATTATTAATCTCTTAGTCCCCTTCTTTTCAACATGATGATGGAGAGAATCATAGGGAAATTACCCAGAACAACCCGATATAAAATGGGAAATGTCCTATCCCATGTTGTGTACTATGAGGGCGATGCTATGCAATGCTGCCTCGGAGAAAAATTTATAACGATTTTTTTACACCTCAACGCCGACAAACCAAAAATATGGTAATTTCTAAAAACCCAAAAGGATATAAATTGGAAAGTAAGGGGAAAGTAATCTAACACGTCAATCAATTCATATATCTCGATATTGAAATAACAAGCAATAGAGACCTAGTATGTGAAGTAAGATCGCAAACAAAATAATGAACGCAGCACATATCGCAAGATCCTTTCGAGATATACCAAGAAATTTTGCAAAGCAATTTTGTTAAAACAATACAAGCAATGCGAACAAAAAGCAGCATCCATCGAAAGACACTGCATCATCATCATCATCAATATGAAGCGAAGATCTGAGGAATAAAAGTGAAAACAAGATGTGATTAAATGTGTAAGACAAAGGAGAAAATGGAAGGAATGAACATGTAGAAAGAATGGAAAACAACGGACTTGCGAAAATCCTCAAACATAATAGGATAACAGGAAAGAGAACAAATGGAAGACGATGGAAGGAATGTTGGACCACATACATAAACAGGCGTGTGCCTACCTATATGGTTTATTCTATATTAGAAAGAGGAAGAAGGATAAGTTTGAAAAGCTTCTAAACATTACTAGGGTAATATTTACAATTATTTTGATTATGATCAAACCGTAGAAAAATATAAAGTACTTAACATTTATTGGTTACAATTAAATAATCACTGCAACAAGAATGTTATAAAACAACCATTACAAATATATAGCATTATAGATGGGAAACTAATTAAATAAATAGTTGAAGATATTGAACACATTTTCTCTTCTCTTTCAACATGCAAGTTTCTTGTTAAACATGTAATTATTGAAAACGATACGTAAAACATAAGCTATGAATAATATTTTTACAAATACTAAACCCAATCACATTAAAATATCGAATTCGTGCTCACAAATATATATCTTAATAGAAAATAAAATCTATTTGTGCGAGTCGTGACAAAACATTTAGTGTTTTTCCAATTACAAAATACGGCTAATGAAATAAATATGTTCGATTTGCTTTAATTTTAAATGTAATCAGGAGATACCATGTTATTGGAAAAGTTGATGTGGAAATTTTAAATATGAATTTTTTTATATTATATAATAGGTGTTTCCGTTAGTAAAGTCAATTTTTTTGCAAAAGTATTGGCCATCGTTAGCTAGTACTTTTTCCCATCTTTCTGTCAAATAATGGATTCCTTGCCAAATAGAACTTTCGGTTTTTTGAGGCCAGTCATCCATCAAACCAAATTTTCACTTCTTCGTAAGAATGTAAGTGTGCTGAAAGTCAGTGCTGTATCGATTGAAATAAGTGGTAGTCCGAAGGGGCTAAGTCCGGTGAATACAGTGAATGGGGTAGGATGCCTTTTAACTACTATCTTCCTATATCTATCCCTTTTAACGTTTTTCAAATAGTGTTTTATACATTTTATATGAGGCCGAGCATTGTCATGTTGAAAAATAACTTTATCGTGTCTTTGAGCATATTCTGAACATTTTTTCTTCAATGCTCGGTTCAATTTTATCAATATCGGTATCTATCGCCAGTAATCGTTTGACCAGGTTTCAGCAGTTCGTAATACACAAATGAAGGCTGGTCTGGGTTTACCTATGATTTTTTGCGCTTTGGGTTGTCAAAATAAATCCAATTTTCATCACCTGTCGCTCCTTGTCTTGTTTATTAAAATCACTACTTTTAAAGCGTTTAAGTCATCGTTTATAAGCTTTTTGGGTTCGAAAATGTTCACCATAAGCTTCAACCAACAATCGATAACTTTTAGCAGCCGTTTTCTTCAAATGAAAGAAGGTTATTAAACTTCCCCGTATTTTTTTGGTACATAATTCGACATATTCAAAGCTATAAAAAACTATGCTTTTTATACAATGACAATTATTAAGGTAGCTTTTGATGACGTGTGTTTACCCTCCAAAACGCCATAGAAGTCATTAGTCTATATCAACAAATGTATTATTAACGCCATCTCTTGGCAAACTAGGCATTTTTAACCGAAATACCTATTATGTATTTAGAGTTTGCGCAACGTTTTTATCATATCAGTGTATGCTATTGTTTTAAAAGTAAATATTTTATTATCTATATTTAGGTGTCTTCAACATATTTTTTTCATTTTTTTTTGTCAGGAATAATGGTATAATATATAATATAATATAAATGTTTAATGAAAGACTTTTCTTGTCTAGCTTCCACTTTATTAAAACAATGTTAAAGGTATCATATGATCAAAATCATACCGGAAATGGTAAAAAAAACAGTTTTTACAATTTTAATACTATATACATATAGTATATATGTAATATACAAAATAGGCTCCATTTGATTTGATACATGCATACCAACGACACTTGATCCATGCACTTGGAATACGCCTCAACCTGAATTACCTCCAGTTCATTCAGCGAATTCTTCTTAATGTCCAGAGTGCAATCAAAACGCATTCCACAGAGCAGATATTTGAGTTTGGAGAAGAGAAAAAGTCGCACGGAGACATATCCAGTCAATACGGTGCTTAGGCGATGATTTTTCGTCATATGTTTAGCCAAAAAATCACCCATAATTAGAGCCGTATGAGATGTTCCTCATGCCCAGAATATCAACCAAAATGTGTTGAGATGATCCACAAAAAATGCCAAGATCTTCTGTTGTCTCTCTTAGACCCACATGATGATTTTCAATCATGATTCTTTTAAATTTTCTTGGTGTTATCGTCGTTAACAGAGATTGATGGCCGGCTGGCATGGAGCAAGTTTTCAACGATCTCACGGCCTTCGCTAAATGCTCTATGCCACTCAAATACTCTTGTTCTTGAGATAGCAGAATCTCCATAGGTTATTTGCAACATTTTCAATGCATCCGTTGAAAAAAATTCCATTGGAAACACAAAATTTTACATAAATTCTTTGTTCAACTTTTTTATCCATAGTAAAAATGGTCAGAGTAATTTTTTGTAACACAAACATCTCCCAAATACACACTAATTAACATATCGCGTTCAAACCTCACATGTATGTTACATACGGTTATACCAACCTAAGAAAAGAAAATATCTATTCATAAACCGCGCACGATTTCAATGACTCAATTTTGATCACAAGGTAATATTAAATTGAAATTGTATACAAAAGGAAACTATTTTTATTGAAAATATAGAAACTTTATATTTTGGATAGGTCGTTTCCATATATAAGCAATTTGGAGGAAAGCCAAAAAGCCAAATTTCTTTAACTCTCCCTTAAAACAAAATGTAAATTGAGAAGTTACATTGTGGGCCCTTGGAGAATATTAAAATAGTGCTCCACGCGGTTTCTGGCCTTAAACCGCGCAAAAATTGCGTAGAGCACTTTAGAGCAAGCATGTTTTAATATTCTCCACTAGTCCAATATACAACTTTTCTCCGTTCATACCTGTTACTTAGAAAGGACTTGAGCGGGTTCCGGACGCGCAGTCTGAGTGTTGTGAACGTTCATTATAGGATGCCGTCAGCTTCATTTTATTACAGCCTACATCGGACATAGCCAAGGTAGATGGTCATTCCTTTGATTAATCCTTCAGCTGCTTTCCGAATGTAAGGCTCGAGGCCGACTAATGACGGCTTAAGGCCAGAAACCGGTCTTGGGAGACATTTGCTGGCGCTTTGGTGGTGGCTGAAGTAATGGGCAATTTTTGCGTGGAGTACGGATAAATTTTCCTTGATTTTGAACAAGGTGTAAAATTACGTATTGGCAATTTTTAAACATTTAGCGCACTTTCCCTCGGATGCATATTTTTGGTATTTTCTCAAAACTTATACAATAATATCCTCCTTTAATACTGTTTTTGAATTTAACCAGTTTTTTCGAGTTTATATTTTCCATTAATAAACAAACAATCAATTAAAACAACTAATTTTACGTGCCTTTTTTCTGCTTTTCAGAATTTAAAACTTAGAGAGGGGTCTATCAGTTTTCATTACTGGCAGAAACCTGGAGTTATCAGACTTACCAAAGTATATATATTCAACGTCTCAAATCCCGACGGATTTTTAAAGCTAGGTGAAAAACCCAAACTGCAGGAAATAGGACCGTTTGTTTACAAGTAAGTACAACTTATAATATTTTAATCGCAGGAATTTTTAGAAACAAGTTTTATGACAATATTCGAGATAGCCTGTCTGACCCCTTAGTCGGTTACATAAAAGGTTAAATTGGTCAAAATTGATCACATTATTTCTTCAAAAATATTTTATTTCTTTAAAAACGTTTATTTATCGGAAAATCTTTATTTATGTGACTTTTATCTTTTTATTTATCGGTTTTTTTCTTGTCTAAACAGACTTGCTTATAATGGGTAATGGATGATTAATTATTAAGTTTACTTATTTACAGTATCACGAAACTTAACCTTCTTTATAAATGAAGCTTGTCTTTAAAAATTTAACCACAATATGATAACACAAATTGCACGCCGAATTCAATAAGATGTAATGTAATATGTAATTACCAAACACCGGCGAGGGGCAAGACCTAAATTTGGTATGGGCAAGATAAATTTTGCGAGGCCTCGAACTCCTTAATAACTGTATCGTAATTCAGCTTAAATGCTGTGTCTGCTTCAATAGATAAAATTGCCAAAGCTGTAAGTCTTTGCTGACCCATTGTACTTCTTAAATATTTTTTGATTAGTTTTAATTTTGTAAAGCGGAGGCTGTACCTTACTTCCTTTTAGCAAAGGCTCAACTTACTGGTACTCGAATACAATATAAATATATGGATAAATTTCTGTTCAGTTATTTTCTGTTATATATTGGAGCAGCTCTTTCACATCTTTAATGAAGTTGGGTAAATTTGGGATCATTATTTGTAATTCTTCATATAATTTGTAAGGTGGAAGTCACTGCTCGCACCCACTCGCAGGACTGCATATAAATCTTGACCGTTTTTGAATATATGCTATTTTGGAATATTTTTTTAACTTGCTTAAATCACAGAGAAAACCAAAATTTTAAAAATGTTGATTTAAAGATATAACTCTTGAATCCATATTGCTCACTATGGAACTATGGTCATGGTGTTAAAAAAAATAGTTTTGTACCGGCTTTTGGGAGACTCATAGGTTCATCGCGGCTTTCATAATCGAACATCATTTTCTTTTTGGCTTCCCTTTTATTTTTAGTCGTTTGGCAAATCATAACTGATTTTCTCAATAAATTGACAAGCGTTAAACAAGCATTGTTGGAACCCAATTCGATTCTTTGATCCGGTCACAAAATATACGCAAATGTTTAAGAGCAATGTTTAAATGGACTTGTAGAGATTGTCATAATTTATTTATAATAATAACATGTGATAATATTTCATACCATAAATGTAATGATATGATAAATTTTAAGCGAAGTATTTCATTCAAAGCCGAATAACAATCACTGAGTGTCTGATTCTTCCATCGGGTTTTTTTAGTTGTTAATGCATTCAATGTCATCATCAAATTACAATAATATGGCCTTTACTGTATCTATTCTGTTTCCCACATTGTGTCTGACGAAGGCTTTATAGTAAGCTTTAATTTGCATTTGATTATTTGCCAGCGTTTACTGGATCTTGAAAATAGCAAATAAATTTTCTGAGTTAAACCAAAACATGTTTTTGCTGTCGCAAAAGAATTAGCTGCGTCTACCAACAGTAGATTCCAACTATGACACCCGCAAGGTGTAAAAAATGCCCTGGGATTAATATTTAATATTCGAATTTTAAATCCACTATTTATGCCTACCATATTTGCACTATTGTCCATCCTTAGCCACGTAAGTTTTAAATATCTAATCCATTTTTTTCTAACTCTTCCAGTATTGCATTAATTAGGTATTCTCCCGTCATCTCAATGATAGCAAGAAATCCGATATAGTATTGTCCCGATTTATGTATTACAAAATCGTAAGATTACCGACATTTGATCAACTCGACTATAATCTCTAGTGCAGTTGAACAAAATAGAATAATAATTTCCCTTTTTTACCCCACAAATATCTTCATCGGTAATTGTTTTTGACATCAATGTGATCAATTCATTTTGAATACAAATGTGGCTTAGATAATGGTGTGCAAGTTGTTTGTCATTAGATATCAATCATATTTAGGATATCAATTTAATTAACCGTAATTTGGCAATATTGGTTTCCAATCCCAATAGCCACTCTGGCCGCAAGTTAACGTCAATCTACGGCCGGAATCTAAAGCAATCTTGACAGAAAGAATTGGATATCAAAAAGTTGCGTTTAAGTTGGTATCAGATTGTTTAATAACTTTAGTTCAACTTGACTTCAAAGAATGCTTGTCAGTCATTGACGTTAAGTTGATCGAATGTTTTACTTCAAAATAACTGCAAGCCTTGCTGTCAAGTTGCTACTAATATACGGCTGTAGATTCATATCAACTTGCACGCTAACAGTTACCCAATGAGGAGTTGCCATAAACTTGGCGTCAAGTTGGCCGAAAAGTCACTCAGCAGGAACTTGCTGAGTAAATGTGGTTATTAGGTAGACTAGATTTTTAAAAAAAGTATGTGGTACGTTAGTATTGCCAAATGCTAGCTAGACGGTGGGATTTATCGTTTTATGATGAGTAAAATCTTTACCCGCGGTCACGGCTTTTAATGGTCCTAGCTATATATTTTTCGCGTGTAAAAGAAAGCCACTTCGAAGCGCGAGGCCGTAGGCGGTGGCCCACGTCGCCGACGCCTTACGCCGTCTCTGATAACAAATACAGGTATAGCCTAATGTTACTCTACTTAACCTTATTATCAAGCCAAAAATGATTAAAAATTGAAGACACCCACCATTTATGTCCGTAAGTAAGTAAAAGCATGATCACAGCTCGATATATAGCTATCTTTATCTTCAAGGAAAGATCATGATTTTCGATAACTCTATGGCAAAGTTTCCAAAAGACTCTGGAGGCATAACTTATTCAGTTGCGGATTTCCATGTCCAGATCTGCTTTAATGAATTAGCAAGACTATCCAAGTAACTAAAAGATTCAAAATTGGTGATTCATTATTGGTGTAAGGGGATGAATTACCACAAATGGTCATAATTTTAGTTTTATTTGTTAATCTTAAAGCCTAATGCTCAGAATCAACAGAATCATGTTCTATTAAGGCACAGTCATTCGCGTACATGAGTTCTGTGATGTAGCGTATTCTGGTTTTGGTTTTGGCTTTAAGGTGAGATAGATTGAATAGGCCTCCGTATCGCAACGCCGCTATCCTTCAGCTTCTTGCCAACGATAATCATTACAAATAATCATGCACATACCGTTGTGCAGCACTATAGCCCTGTTATTAACATGAAAGCTTTTACAGATGTTGATATAAAAAGATGTAAAATATTCTGTTATTGTACAATAACATTTTCTTGCAGTTGACGTAGGCAGAAAACCATGTTTGTGGTTAATCGCTTCGCTCTGAAGCTACTCTGTGCATCCGGAATAAATTGATCTACATAGAGAGGTAATCTGGTGATCGCGATTTTAGCAAATATTTTACCAGCTACTGCTAGCAAGGAAATACCCCTATAATTAATATAAATAAGGCGCCAAAATAAGGTCAAACAAACGTTTAAGTTGCGATCTATTGTCGTCTCCAAGGGCTTTATATACATGCGGATTGTTGATTATTGTTTTATAGCGCTGCAGTGGATGCTGCTATTTTATCACACTTTATTGGATTGCTTAAACTCTCAGCATGGTTGTATTGCGTTAGCACATTAAGTAATTCCACATCACGCAAGTTAATGTGGAAGTACCTGATTCAGAATAAGAGAGTAATGTTCTTTCCATCTACAATTAATCTCGTTGTCATCTTTCAATAAACGGCCATGAGTATCCCTAATTTGTCAAAAATTATTTGTAGGACCATATAATTCCTAATAGTCTGAAAGAAATATCATTTGTGTTTGTAAAATGTGGGATTTTCTTGGCTTTGTTTTCCCACCACTGGTTCTACAACACAGAAGATATACAATAACATCATAGATAAGGAAAGTCTTTCATTAAATAATAAATACCTAGGCAAGAATATAATATCCCTTAAAGCGGAAGGAGAAAGACTATTACAACATCCTATACTAGTAAATATTTTTTCTTTTTTTGGGTTTTTCACCACAATATAAAACTCAAAAAATATCAAAAATATCTGTTCTTATGTAAATAAAAGAATCACTGGGTAAAAAAAACAATAATAAAACAAAAACATATATTATTTTTTGGTAGTATGTCAGAAATATTATTGCCAATGTAAGTATCATAGACATATACAAAATATATTTACTTACTATCTTTTATACTATTATATAGAAGTTAATATAAATTATTTTTAGATTCGTTTTGAAAACAGGAAGAAAAAACTTCCCAAAACATTAACGTTCAAAAGTTTGTATTTATTTTAGAAAAATTTTGTATTTTTTAAACTTTTTGTTTGTTACACAAATTTATTACAGAAAAAGAACACCTGAGAAAATAGTCTCCGTTTTGTTTTTTACCTAGTTATTCTTTTATTTACAAGAACAGATATTCTTGATATTTTTTTGAGTTTTAGATAGTAGCGAAAAACCCAAAAAAATAATACAAAAATGTTGTATGATAACTATGCCCATAATAATTGGATGTCTCAATAAATAATTAAGAATAATTTATAAAGCGACGGTTCGATTTCTTATTAGATCACCTGCGTATAAGCTTATCGCGATAACTTTTACGAAGAACAAAAAAAAAAAGGTAAAGTGTTAGGGTTAGAGGCGCATCAGCAACTAGGCTATTTAACGACTGGACCTACAGCTTAACGTGGGTTCCGAACCAAGTGATCAGCTTCAGACAAACCCAGGCCAGCACCCCCCTCGGTCTATAAACCCTTGGTTATGTGCCTACCTATAAGTATATCAGGAAACCTACCGACTGGCGAGTGACCAACGTAGAACACTTCTCAGAAGGCATCCGGCCTTACCCAGCCTTTAACTGTCGTGACTGAGGGGTAATTCGTAGTCGGATTTTACACTCTTGCCTAGAAACAATCACAAACATTTAGGAAGTAAACAGACAGAAGAAAGAAAGAAAAACAACCATCCGATCGCTGGAATCGAACCAACCACCGCTCCAGTGCGGTTTTGGCACAGCAGCGACAGGCCGCTGCTCTTACCGTCCGCACCAACGCGACCGGCTACGTAGAACACCTTTTACGTTAAACGATAAAATAAATTCAAAGCAACTACTCATTTGCTTTCACTAAATAATTTTAAAGGAAAGAATATTCGCATATAAACGCGATTAAATCATTACAAACGAAACTTCCAAATACTGAAATATAAATTATATGTTTTTCATCAGGAAGTTCGCTTACTTTCCCAGGATTTCTCTTAGTGCTAAATAGCCCCAAGAAACATATGATATATTAGTTAAATATATCAGTTAATTCAAGGTTTACTGTATCAGAAGTATAATTTTTAACATATGAGATGTTTGTCACATATCATATGACATTGTGTTCGTACCAACAACGTATTCAAATAATAGAGTTTTCTTTTCTAATAAAAAAGACAACTAATTGAAGTACATACAGAATCTATATTCATTTAAACCGTAAAGGCGTGAGAATTAAGTATCGAATAGCACCTCATCGCACAAATAATCTCAAAATATTCGATCCATTATTTACAATGTTGAACCTCAATTTTCGACTATATTGAAAGTTATTTCGGGCCTCATCATCGTCATTGGATTATTGGCATAGACATTTGATTTCATATTGCCCCAAAGAAAAAATCTAATAAGAACGCAATCTGGATAGCCTGCGTTCCTCGAAATACACAACTTGGAAATTTCATAAAATTTGTGGTACAAGTAGCTGAAGATTAAATACTCAAGACTAAAACGACTTATTCGATTAGTGCCTAAAAAAGTGAATGTATGTAAAGGGCGTTCCAATAAGAGTGCCAGAATTTTGAAACATAACAGCGGCAACACTGTTTGAGAAGTAAATCTCACTCATATACTGCTGTGTTTGCGTTGATCACCAAAATCAGACGACCTCCTATTGTGCGGTTATGTTAAATCTATGGTTTATAGAAATAAACCCCGAACAACCCCGACCTTAAACGAAACATTCAATCCACCACTGAAAATATATCACACAATATGTGAAAAGGAGTAATCGAAAATTGGGTCTCCAGAATGCAGTCGAATGCATTTGAACGATATTACGTTCAAAACAAACATAATTTATTCTTTGAGATAAAATAAAAATGACCGGATTATTACTTGTAGTTATCATTTTAAAGTTCTGGCAAAACATTACTAATCATTACCGACTAGTTCACTTACTGAATTGTCTCAAATGTAGTATATGTATTATTTTTAATAGCATTATTTACTATGTATTATGTGACAGCTCTAAATCAAAAATTAATAATATTTAATAACTTCATGGTATTCATGGTATTCATGGTATCTAACTATCTCTAATGTGTTAATTATCAACAAATATTCTCGCTTGTACATCAAGTACAATATTCTCGCTTGTACATCAAGTAACCAAAAGACAACCTTGACATTCAATTCGCACTAACAATGTTTCGGTAATACCCGACTAATAATAAGTATATAATAGAATACACGGTACCCCAATAATTTTTAAATATTTAATTTCTACCGAGATGCAACATAGTAGTTTGTACTAGTTTCACACCAAGACCAAACACAATTGAACCGTCAGAATCATCAAATAATAAATTTTGCTTTTAAACTTTCAAAACTTCTTTCAGTCCACTTTGTTCCCGATCTCCCTGAAACTTCGCTCTCTGACGCAACGTTCCACATATGTATCTTGTTTCTATATGTGCTTCTGTTCTTAATCTCTGTCGGATCTATTTGTGCCTTTCTCAGATCAGTTCTGACTTGTGTGATCAATGGTACTATTGAATTGACTCCTGTATGTATGTAAGAATTATGTTAGTATGTATGTAAGAATTATGCTTGTCGGTGAGAGTCTGCTGATATGTCAACAGAATTCTTCTTTTTCTTATGTCCGCTGCTACGTCGGACATTCCCTCTGTGGTTTTCCTGGAATATAGTCTGTATCCTTCCTCCGGTTTTGGGCCGAGAATTTTCCGCATAATTTTGCGTTCTTCTTTTAGTATATTTTCTATGTCGCTTTTTGTGTGGAGTGTAAGTGTCTCGTTTGCGTATAGTACTTCTTGTTTGATTACTGTATTGTAGTGTCTTATTTTTGTAGATATTGTATGTCTTGACGGGTGCCCTCTTCATCTCCTGTAATCGAATCTTCTATGCTATCTTCTCTCCTCCGGTGGGTTCGAGGATCTCGCCCAGGTATTTGAAGTGTGTGACCCTATTTTGCCGTGTTTTGTATTCAAATTTTGGACATTCATTTTAAGCAGAAAAATTCGTTTTTTTAAAGGAGATTTGTAGGCCGACTTTCTCTGTGCATTCCTTGAGAAATGTTCCTGACTTCTTCGTTTGGTTGCCCTTGTTTCATTGTGTGCGAATATGGCTAGGTCGTCTGCGAACACCACGCATGAGATTTCTATGTTGTTTTTGGATCGTCCGAGTCGTATTGGTTTCCAGTGTCCTTGATTTGTCAATTCTTTTTCCCATTTCCTTATGACATTGTCCGAACTAGGTTGAAGAAGAGTGGGGATAACCCATCTCCTTGACGTACTCCAGTTTTAATCAGGAAGGGTTCGGAAATTTCTCCCATAAATTTCATTTTAGAGGTTGTGTCGGCCAGTGTCTACTTGTTCAATCGTAGTGTTTTGGGGTCCCTGTTCTTCTAGGATGTTGAACAGAGATTTTCGATCGATGCAGTCGTATGCTTTCTTGAAGTCCACGAACGAGCAGATGATTGGGATGTTCCCGATAGCTTTGTATTTCAGTATTATTTTTAAGTTCAGTGCATGAGCGACCAGGACGAAAGCCTGCCGGGTGCTCGCCAATTTTGTATTCTAGTTGTTCTTGTATTCTCTGGAGAAGACAAGCTGAGAGGATTTTGTAGGTGGCTTGTAGTAAGGAGATTCCGCTTTAGTTATTCACATCCGTTATGTCTCCTTTCTTGTGCAGTGGGTGGATAAGAGCACATTTTCATTAATTTTGTTATTTTTCTGTTTGCCAGATGTTCGTGATAACGAACGTTTGCGTGAGTTCCTGCAGTGAATTTGGTCCGAGGTTTTTCTATAGTTCCGCAGTGATACCATCTTCACCGGATGTCCTGTTATTCATCAGTTTGTGTATGTGCCTGTGGATCTCTTCCTGTATTGGTGGTGGTAATTCTGAGTGGAGTTCAATTAAGGAGATCAGAGAAATAATGTGCCAGCTCCTCACAATTGTCCTGATTGGTTAGCGCTAATCTCACATTCCGCTTTCTAAAGCAAAGATTTTGGGATGTGTATCCACGGATTTCTCCTTCGAAAGTCCTATAAAAGGTTCTCGTGTTATAATTGCGAAAATTCTCCTCTATAGAGTATTGTTCTTCCTTCATGTACTTCCTCTTAGTTTGCCTGATAACTTTTGCCGTCTGTTTTCTAGTCTCGTCAAAAAGCTGTTGATTCTCTGGGGATTTTTTAGTGTTGTACTCCTGAAATTCTCGTTTGCATCGCTGCAATGTGAACGAATGTTTCGCATTCCGAGTCCCACCAAGGGCGTTATGTGTTCTTTTTCAAGGGGTTCAGTTCCTGTGCTGTAAGAAAATTCTGACTTCTTTTGAGATCGTAAAAGTAATATATATATATATATATATATATATATATATATATATATATATATATATATATATATATATATATATATATATATATATATATATATATATATATGTATATATATTTATATAGAGTGTACAATATTCACAGGGGGCCAATTAACCTAACTTAAGGAGTGATTCCAATTCCAATTATTTGAAATGTGACTCTTCATAAAAGCCTTACTAAATTCCCAACAATTAATCCTACAATTTAGGTACACCGTAGAAAGGCCGCGGCGTAATCAAAGCCAATTTAGCACCCTTCATAGAAAGTTATAACATCTTAATAAACCATAGGAAAGGTCTTATTGTTATATTTTTGATGCAAGATATACTGTATGTTTGTTATTATATAATTTTTTATTAATTTAAAGATAAACAAAATTTTAATTTTATTTCTCTACACTTACTTATTTTATAACATTATTTTCCTACGTATTTAAAAAAAAAGGTTTGTAAGGAAATTTTTAAATCATTTCAAAAATAGAATCTCATAAAACGTTGATTGTTGAATGTATAAAATGTTATTCAGGATAGTTTTGGATAGTCTTAATAATACATTAAGAACATTGTTCGTTCTTTTTAATGATATTCAATTTCTTATAGGATCAATAGTTTGTTTCGACACACAGTACCTTTTTCAAATAAAAACTATGCTGAAACTATTTTTTTTTAATATGTCCAAAACCAATGATAATAGAATTATAATGAAAGGTTAGAAGAAATAAAAAAAAAATTGTTCGTTCCTTCTACTGATATTAAAATCGTAGGATCAATAGTTTGACGTTTCATCTTCAACGAACATCACTCATTTTTTCAAATATCTCGAAAACCTAAGATAATAGAATTATAGTGAAGGATTACAAGAAGTAAAAAACATTGTTCATTCTTTTTAATGATATTAAATTTCTTTTATGATTAATAGTTTGACGTTTCACCATCAACAAACATCACTATTTTTTTCAAATATCTCGAAAACCTATGATAATATAATTATAGTGAAGCGTTAATTTTTGTTGAAAATTAAAATTTAGAATCGCGTTCTATAGGCTGTATAAGTAACACAATAGTGTTAACTTAGAGATTAAAAGAAATCATTAAAAATTGTACAAAATAGATATTTAGGATATTAAATATTATTATTTATTCTTACTTACGTAGTCTTCATTCCTTCTTCCCTACTAGAAGTTTGGGCTATCCATTAGCCCCCTAGGTGGAATCTTCTCCCTTCTTTTCTGTCTCTAGCCATCACCGTTGCTCTATCCCAAGTAAGTCTGTTTTAGTTAGGCTTTCAACTGTTGAGTCACTCCACGTTTTATTCGATCTTCCTCCTTCTCTCTTTCCATGCACTTCCATATTCCACACTCTCTCTAATATTCCAATATTCTCACATCCGGCAACCGCATCATGCGCTCGAATCATCGCAAGTGATTTATCTCAATGTCACCTCTTCAATTATTCCCAACACCCTTATCTCAGACCACTAAGACATGTAACTTTACCCCTTGTTATTCAATCAACAACCATTATTTTCTACCATACCATTAATAGTACTATTACTGACTTATAAACTTTAACTTTGATGTCTTTTGAAATTTCCCTTTTACAGAAAAAGGGTTTGTACATTACATAATATATTATAGAATAATATTTAATTGTTCTTGAAGTTCGATTTCATTTTGACACCTAAAGTTTCCATTCTTTTATTTTAGCTCCTTCGACACCCTTTTTGACGGAATTTCTTTAATCCTTATATTTATTATAAGTTATTACTTTTATTGTCTATATAATTCTTCCAGAGCCCATCTTTGTTTTTAATTTTTTTCACTAGCAAGCCGGAAATTTATATTGGATCTTAAAAACAAATAATCGTATTATGTCTTGAAAATAATGTTCCCTTTGACTTAAATAAATCGATTGTCTGGCGAGATATGTGACTTGTCTTGTCTTGAAATTTTAATAATGTCTTCTTGGAAGATAACATTGTTTATATCCACATTTATCAGTTCAGGCCAAAGAGATTTTGTTAGCATATTACCATTAACAGTAACATGACTTCCATCATTGACTTCAAAAAATAAGGTCCAGTCACTCATTCAACCCAAAAACCTCACCAAACAGTGATTTTCTGAAGATAAAGAGATAATTCCTGAATCACTTGAAGATTTTTATCGGCCCAAATGCTGCAGTTATGTTTGTTCGCAAACCCATTAAGCTAGAAGTGCGCTTCCTCAGAAGATATTATTTTTCCCCAAAGGTCGCCTTCGTGTAATCGTGTATCTTTCCATGATAAACACAATATGCTGAATTTAGCATTCCTTGAGTGACATTTATATTTCAGGTAGTGTTGGCACTATTACGTTTCAAAGTTATCGTATTGGAAAACTATATATTCATATTTATATAGAGCAATTTTCCACAAACATGATAGTATTTCCCATAAGGAATTTCATAGATAACGAATCATCATGAGAGAAATAATATTTTAAAATCTTAAATATGTCTTTTTGTTTTGCCACTCTGGTAAATACTAGATTTGTTATATTAAGTTTGCTGTCAATATTAAATAAAACAATATAATAAAATACATTCGAAAATTCAGTACAGCAAACAAATTTAATGATTTTCTTTCGTACTTAGAACATCGCACGTCGCGCTTTAGCTCCGGTAAGAGTGATGCAGGTCTCGCTTTCTTTTATCGCCTAAGGAACTGGACTGCTATGTGCGGTATAGCAAGTGGTCGACCTTGGCACCGAGACCTGCTTCACACAGTCTGAAATGGTGAATAGTTCTGAAGAACGGTCGTTCACCTATAACAAAAAATAACAACAAACGGTTTTGCTATGCGGCGGCCAATGACTTTTCATTCATAAAAATAATTTGATGACTTAATAATAACCGAATATTTGATGAAGATTCTTCCTCGTTGGTATTTTCTGAAGGAACAAGGTTTTGTTTCTTGGTGTAGGCGTTTAACATTTATTTTTAACATTTACGCTTGCAAAAGTTTTTTAGTATTTATCATTAAGGATGCAGTTGTATTAAACAAAAAAAACACGATCTGCGACATATGGTTAATAGAGATTTCGTTTCATAATGAACGAGGTTAACCTCTACTCACCGATTTGCGTTTAATTGATCAAGGAAAAGTACTGAATTTTATGTAGTGGCTACGAATTTGAATCTTTTTGAAAGTGAATATAGTTACAACCAATTAAACAAGCCATATGTTCAAAAAAATTCTGTTGCAATACTACTTCAAATAAAAAAAATTATGTGGTTGAGCGTAAATAAAAATAGTGTAATATAGAATGTATATATTACCATTTCTAAACATATATACATTTTTAATAATGCTTTTCAAAACATATGGTTTTGAATTCATTTAAATCTGAACAATATCGGGGACAAATGGGATTTAACCATAAAATTCGGAGAAATTCGGGAACAAATGCATTAAAAATCAAAGGTGGAAACAGTGAGCTTACAGGTGGAAATGCTGAAAAAATGCAGAGATGGAACCAAAAGTTTGAAGAACCACTGAATTAGGAGGCAGGGTAAATCAGTATTACGAAGAATAAGAAAAAATCAACAAAACGAATGATAACAACGCCAGAGATTTAAAATGCCATCAAAGCGAAAGTAGGAAAAATAATTTTAAAAAGTCTAAGAAGAAGTGGAATCATATCAGATAACATAAAGTGTAAAGGAAGGCTATTGATAAAGGAAGTGGTAAAACTGATACAAGGCGACGGAAAATATGCCAACAGCTTGGAAACAGCCAATTATATTACCTATTTACAAAAAACGGAACACCTGAAATTGCATAAATTGTAGGGGTATTAAGCTATTAGAGACAGGATCTTTCAGTTCGATTGGAACCCGACTCACGAAGAGTTAAAATCCAGAAATCGGTCTTGAGAAATACGTGCTAAAGTTCTGATGGCGGCTAAAAAAACCCACAGAACACTCACATGGATGAAAAAACTGAATTCATCCTAATTTATTTCATGATTCTTAAGTCTTACCTTATATATTCTGGACCTGTTGCATATACGGTTGTCATAGCAACTCATAGTAAATTTAAAAAATACAAAATTCTCTAAAATAAATAAAAACTTTTGAACGTTAATGTATCGAGAGCTCTTCTCTTCCCGTTCTCAAAACAAATCTAAAAATAATTTATATTATTTTCTATATAATACTCTAAAAGATAGTAAGTAAATATATTTTGTATATGCCAATGACATACTACCAAAAATGTTATGTTATTCTTTAGAATCGGGAACCATATTGAATAGGAAACAGCAATACAGCATAGCAATACAGTTATTTTTATTTAAATAAATTATTAAATTATAGCAGTTTCTTAATACAAATATATATATATATATATATATATATATATATATATATATATATATATATATATATATATATATATATATATATATATATATATATATATATATATATATATATAGAAATTAATATACATTATTTTTAGATTCGTTTTGAAAACGGGAAGAGAAGACCTCCCCAAACGTTAACGTTCAAAAGTTTGTATTTATTTTAGAAAATGTATTTTTTAAATGTTTGTTCGTTATGCAAATTTATTAAAGGAAAAGAATCACTGAGAAATTAGTCTCCATTTTGTTTTTTTACCCAGTGATTCTTTTAGTTGCATAAGAATTTATATCCTTGATATTTTTTGAGTTTTAGATCATTGCGAAAAACCCAAAAAAAGAAAAAAATAAAGGCAATGTATGTAATGTTCAACGATCAAGTGCATCAGTCTAACAATATAAATATAATTGCTACAAAAAGAATGTGTTATTTTGTATACCTAAGTATGGAACATATAAAGGATAACTAATAAAGAGTTGCCCAATAAGAGTATCAGAACTTTAAAATGAGGCACAATAATAACTTAAAACCCTTAGTATCGCGTATCGTAGATTAACCGAGAAATGGTAAGAATAACACAGGTCAATAAAGTTAAACTTTTTTGAGGTAACATCGACGAAAATAAGTGTATATGAAGTATTTTGTAGCCCTAAATCCAAAAATGATAAGCTAATTACTGTAACACGTACAATTTTTTTGTTTCAGGGATCGCTGGTGGGAAAAAAAGAAAAAGACATATTTTTACAATCTAGAATTTATTTAATATAATTATATTCCTATTTATTATAATATATTCCTTAAAGGATTCTTCCTTTCGCTTTCGATGGAAGCATGTTGAATGCTAAATGAAATGGTGAACTGCTGAATTTAGACGTGGTCGTACATCCATTCACTGAAGATAAACGCAAAAATCCACAATATTGTATTAAAAAATGGATGTTTTAAGTATGAAAAAGCTTTTCGCTTGATGGTTTATTCACAATCAATCTGCTGTATTTGCAGCAATCAACCAAAGACGCATTCAAATCAACGCTTCTCGGGAGTGTTTAGACTTCTATATAAACGATTCTGCTGAGTTTCTTCATCGTTTTATAACAGTAGATGAAACATGAATTCACTGTTACTTGTCAGATATAACGTAACAGTTCAAACAGTAAATAAGTGTTAGTGAAAGTACGCAAAAGACAGCGAAAAAGGTTCCATCTGCTAGAAACATCAGAGCTCATATATTATCTCATATATTACCTGACACCATGGGACACCACGGAAGAGCATTAGGTTTCATACACAGACATAGACTAGATAAATGAATTAGAAAATTATCAGAAATATATTATTGTAACATATTTATAACAACATATTAACTATATACAAATATATGAACATAATTTAACCTTTCGTTCAGTTTTATTAAAAATAAAAGCCGTTAATAAAATTTATATAAAAATTTTTGATATATGTTATATTGTCATTTAAATATTGTACTCAATTTAGTACCTACTATTTAGTCCCACAGTGTACCGATGAATCCAGACCTCATCTGTGATCACTATTTGTCTTTTAAACACTCCAAGAAAAATATCTAGAAGCCGATAAATATTTTCGTTTATACAGTGCTTTAAAACAACAATTTTAAGAAAAATGGAGGAATCACTTGAACATTTATTCATAATATTAACAACAGCAGTGCATCGAACGTTTTCATTTGGGATTTAGAAAGGAAATACAGTACACTAGAAGTATTTATAGTTAGTTTGCAGAAGAATTTAAGAATTTAATTTCGCAAAGGCTACAAATAAATACAAACAAAAAGAATCAAATTAATTCAATATACGACATGATTACAGGTTATACAACGTACGAGTTTAAAATAAAACAATCTACTATTTAGGTATTCCAAATTAGTGTTTATTGGTGTTCAAAAATATTTCTTTGTCAGAACTCCTCAGTAAAAAAGCGCAGAACCACGGTATTATCATTCATAATGGCAATCAGCAGCTCTGAAAAAATATCGAATTGAGGTATCGTGCATCATATAGTATAGATTTCTCATCTAGCGATTTCTTTTAATCCCAGAATATCAAAAATAAATTGCCTTGTCATGAATTTTTAATGCCTGATCAAGCTGTTGTAGTCTGATGATGTAAATAATATTTCTGAAATCACCACTTCAGAGTGGCATAACCGTTTTCGAACATTGATTCAACCGAATTCAAAAATGTATTAATACAACAGAAAAATATTCTGAAAAACAATAAATCCATTCATGCCCATTACTTGTTTCTTCTTATGATTTGTAAATAATATTGCGGTGTCTTGCGCGTGATATAAACATTCTATCAATATTTAATTATTTGTTAGTTAAAATTTAAATAATAACTTATATCAAATAATAACAGACAAAAGTACCATCAAAATAATATAACCGTATACTCATACTAATGAGAAAATAAATATTTTATATTGATTATATCTTGTATTCTGATATGTAAAAAAACTTTACATCATTTCTTCTGTATTGAGTAACAGCTGACCTAAAAAAGCCATCGAAATTTCTTTTTGTTCCGAATTTCATTTTTTTTAATTGCTGTTAAATAATACTTTCACAATTGGAGAGCATTAAAATATCTTCGAAAGGAACGTCATTGATCAATATTATATTTGGATACAACATTTTTACGTTTACAAAGCAATTACCTTTTACAATCTTTTTTAATTAATAATTGAAATAAAGTGCTGAAATTCAATAAGGGGCAGAAATAGTTTGTTACAAATTATATGAGCAGAAAATGATTATCTAATTATTTTGGAAATATGGAAATTGATTATTTATACGGCGTGTATACGTTTCAATGAGTACCTGTCAAACTTTAAGACGTAATTCTAAATTGAACGTATAAAAAAGTTGCTTGTAGCTTTATTATATATTTCTATACGAGGTGTGTAAATAAAGTAATGAAACAGATTTTTAATTTTTTTTATTCAGTTGAAATTACAATTCTACATTGTCTCCATCAAAATAATTATCTTGGGAAGCAATACAGCGCTAGAGACGGTTCGTGCACTCTTCATAAGTGCTGGAACTATGATACTGGAATCGCCTTTAGCTGGTCGATTACGGGCTTTTCAGTGTTCTCTAGTGTCCCGAAATTGTTTGAATTCTTGATTCAATTTGCTTGAAAATTCTCCTCAAAGGAAGAAGTCACAAGAATTCAAATCTGGTGAATATAGTTGCTGCGGGGCCACGGTGGTGTTTTACTCGCCAAAAACTCGTTAATTGAAATCGCTGTAATGGTGATGATGATATTCGGTCTCGCACGAATGATCCTTTTCCGAAGTCTTTCAACAACTTCTTGTTAAAAATTCTGGTTTACCGTTTGGCCTTAAGTCACAAGTTCCTTATGAACGCTCCCCTGGCTATTAACAAAGTTTATCACCATACTTTTGTATTTGATTTGTTGTCATTCCTCACTCTGACGCTTTGTTTCTGGCGGCTCGTATTCGATCGAATCTCGACCTTCTAAGAATGTTTTAAACACTTGACAAAACACTGTCCATACCTGTTGAAGATTTGCAAAAGTTTCCGACGCACTGTACCGAAGTCTTAAACAAAAGCTGATAACGCACCGTTGCTCGAAATTGTTTTCACAGATTTTCAGAACGAATAGATAAATCCGCTTCACGAAAATAATTGCTACGGGCAACCAAGTGAAACTAGATTAACATTAATTCATACCGAAGGCGCATCAAATATTGTGAATCTCCCCTGCAAAGGACAGGCCTGTAATGTTACCATATCAAACGATACTCCACGAGTCTCATTTCTTTATTTATAACGCCGTAATGTAAAGCAGATAAAATATTATAATTACTACAAAGTATTCAAATATGAATCTATTCACTGCTGATATTTATAAACTTTCTAAAAGTAATGAATAACAATAGATTCAATTTTACTCATTGTGGCGTTGCCATTTTGTGAAATAGACAATTTTTTTAATAGGTGTTTCGGTTAATAATGTCGATTTTGCTAAGAGATGGCGTTACTAATACATTTGTTAGTATAGACTAATGACGAATCTGGCGTTTTGGAGGGTAAACATACGTCATCAAAAGCCAGTTCGATATTAATTGTCATTGTGCAAAAAACATACTTTTCATAGCTTTGAGTATGTCGAATTATGTACCAGAAAAATAAGTTTTGCGGGGAAGTTTAATAAACTTCTTTCATTTGAAGAAAACAAAAGTTATGCTGTTGAAAGTTATCTATTATTAATTGAAACTTATGGTGAACATGCTCCAGCCCAAAAAAACTTGGGCGATCATTTAAACGCTTTAAAAGTGGTGATTTTGATATAAAAACAAGGGACGTCCTGGACAGACGAAAAAGTTTTAAGATACAGATTTGCAAGCATTATTGGATAAAGAGTCAACTCATACGTTAAAATAATTGGTAGAAGCATTGAATATTGCCCAATTCACTATTTACGAACGTCTGTACGCATTGGGAAAGATCCAGAAGGAACGAAAATCGTTTTCATATGAATTGAAAGAAAGACATTGGATGAAGACTCAACTCATATATTGAAACAATATACAGAAGCATTGAATGTTGCTCAATCCACCATTTCCGAATGTCTACACACATTGAGAAAGATCCAGAACGAATAAAAATTGGTTCCATATGAATTAAAGGAAAGACAAGACCTTAAAAGGCGAAAAACCACTTGTAAAATTTTCTTTACCAGACAGAAAAGAAATGGTATTTTGCATCTAGTTGTGGTGACATGTGATAAAAAGTGGATATATTTTACCAACCCAAAACGCAAAAAATCATAGATAGACTCAGGCCAGCCTTCAACATCACAACCAGTACGCAATATACATGGAAAGAAAGCATTGCTGTGTAATTGGTGGGATAGTAGGGGAGTTGTGTATTACGAACTGCTAAAACCTGGTGAAACGATTACTGGTGATCAATATTGATTACAATATTGATCACAATTGATAAAAATGAACTGAGCATTGAAGGAAAAACGACTAGACTTCGCCCAAAGATACAATATAGTCATTTTTAAACATGACAATGCTTGGCCCTATGTTATAAAGTGTGTAAAAAAACTATTTGGAAAACGTTAAATGGAACGTCCTACCTACCCGCCATATTTACTAGACTTAGCTTAGCCCCTTCGGGCTACCACTTATTTCGATCGATGCAGCACGAACTTTTAGAACAATACTTACATTCTTATGAAGAAGTGAAAATTTGACTTGATGAATGGTTAGTCTCAAAAAAACAAACATTTTTTTGGCGCGTAATCCATTATTTGACCAGAAAGATGGGAAAAACTAACTAGTAACTAACGATGGCCAATACTTTGATTATTAAGGTAATTTATTTTGTTATTAAAAAAAACACTCATATTTTGCGAAAAATTCGACATTATTAACCGAAACACCTATTATAAAATTCAAACTAGTATTGTTTTTATGTATGTTTTGTATAGGTAACGTTTAATAAATACTGTCATTTTTCTGTTTACAGGGAAGATATGGAAAAAGTAAATATAAAATTCCACGATAATGGAACCGTATCTTATCAACATAAGAAAATTCTTAAATTTGTACCTGAATTAAGTGTAGATCGTCAACATAGAATAACTGTACCTAACATTCCCTTACTGGTAAGTTAAGATAGATATTTCATTTTATACGAAACACGATTTTATTAGTGTATTCATCAAAACAGGTTCATCAAACGGCATATAAAATATATTATAAAAAAACATGTCTTTAAATTATCATGATACCTTAAAAATTCCTCCCTCATAATGGCAATTAAGGCGATAGTAGCAGTTAAAGTAATCAAGCTGTGTAAGATCCAACATACATATTTTTAAACTAGTTCATTATATATTCATGTATAAGTGCAATCCGAAGGAATTTCTGACTGTTAATCTCTATTCCTGACTGTTAATAAAACTTGAAAATGTAATGAAAAAAATGGATTTTACTCGGCAAATTTACTCTGAAGAAAGCGAAGACGTTTCCACTGACTAAAAAGGTCATGGCCACTGTTTTCTGTGATTTGCAAGATTTTCTGAGATTTTCAACGACTATTTAGAAAAAGCAAAAACGATCTCAGGGGAGTATTATGATGCATGCATTATTAATATACATTATAGGATACATTTCACGAAGTGTGGATAAAAAATACGTCCACATTTAGCGAAGAAAAAAAGAACAGTTTTACCACGACAATGCCCGACCGGCCCATCGTCCGCTGTTGCATCACCGAAATTGATCAATTTCTACTACGAACTAATGCCACATCCAACCTACCCTTTTGACTTCTTTCTCATTCTAACATAAAGAAATGTTGACTGGAAAGAAATTAACATCAAAATGAAAAGATCTTCGCTAAAACACAAGAGTATTTTGTAGGGTTCGATAAGTGGTCGGCACAAAAAAGTTGGAAAATCATTGGACGAAATATATCAAGTTAAAAGGAAGCTAAGTTGAAAAATAAATCGATTTTCGATCGAAAAAACAAGTTTTTCATTTATAAAGTATCTGACTTTTCGCTCTAACCTCGTATGCAATAGTCTAATATATTTTTCAGCATTGGGTTGATTTATAAATATTTGTTTGCGTTTTTAGAAATATATTTGTTTGTATTTTTAGAATGAAATGAAAGATCATTTAATAAATCAAATAAATTCAATTTCAATATTCTGAATTAATCAAAATAGTTGCATTAAAACACTAATTTAATTTGATAGTTGAGAATTTGCCATTAATATTTTAGAAAAAATATTGCTGAAATATCTGTCTTGTTTTGCAAATCTTGCTTTATTTCGGTAAAATTTTCAATCACGTTTTCACATATTTGCAATCTGGCTTTTAATGACACGTCAAATAGGATATTATGATATACAGTCAAAACTCGTTATTCCCGTTGAATACGTTCCATAAATATGCCGCGAATACAGAAATCGTGAATACGGAATGATAATTTGTACGGGATTATAGGGATCATATTCTAAGGTTACAAAATATAAAGAAAAATATATAATAAAAGCAATTTAATAAGATAGTTTTTAATAATAATAACTAATAAGAGATTTAATATTAATAATCATTATCAGGCTTGGTTTAAAGAATTTAGTTATTTTTTTGTCGCTTTTAAAAGGTATTTCAATTCGGATTGATATTCGACTGTGGCATTAACAATTTGCCTTTTAAAAACAAGACTTCTTTCCTTCCACCTTTTCAGTTCTTGTTGAGGCTTCCCCTTCGGTGGAATGGGGATTAAGCATTTCCTTCAAGTCGATTTCAGTCAAATCTTCATCTTGCGATTCAAGCAATTCTTCAATATCCCTTGATTGTATCTGTTCAAAACTATCTAGTCCTATGTCATTCGTAACTTATCATATTAGAAATCGCGAACAAAGCAGAAGAAACACATGCTATTCACTCGAAATTATTGTAACGAATGCAAGTTGAAACAGTGAAATAAAAGATTCGGCACTGATCGGGAGAAGGCGGTTTTTATCACAAACCATAAGGTCACACGTAACCAGGCAGCCCGTACGGCTGCGGCGACTTATTTGCCAAGGAACTTTCAGCCCAGCGGAAATAAGACTTGTTTGTTTATAAATACTTTAACACTTACTTATTTTGACTATTGGTAAATAAATACATATTTTTCTAAAAATATAATATGTAGCATTAGTTTTGGATCTGCAAATAAAGAAATTTTCAGCTGTTTTTTAATTCGCTAATACTGAAAACGCAATTAACGGAGCATTGAATAAAGAGCTTTGACTGCATCTCTTAGATCGTTTGGGCTTAATTTACGGCCTGCAATTTCCACTACAACAGTTAGTTTTACAATAAGATGATTGTTGCAGAATAACCGCCGAATAACCGAATAATCTTTGAAACAATCTGAACCAATGACTCCGTCGAATCATAAAGCATACCAAGCAGTGACTTATTGAGTATCTGGTGATAGTATACAAGTTTAAGTGTCCGTTTAAACAGATATACATCTCATTGTTATAGAGAATGTTGTTTAAGTCCAGCAGATGTTTCTTCGGTTAAATAATATCACAAAAATACGATGCTGCATATGATTTCAGCGATGCCCAATTGCTGTAAATGTTGCGAAAGTAACTTGTTTAGGTTATTTGCAACACTCTTACGACGAACTCCATTAATATTTCGTCGTTTACGACGCTATACTTTAGAAGATTTTTATTCATATTTTTACCGATATAGATTTTTTATAGATGTAAATTTTTTATAGATACAAAAACCTTTTTTTAATTACACAGCTATAGAAATGTAAACTCAAAGTAAGTTTTGCAATAATAAAATATTTTAAATAATCTTTAATTCTTTAACTGATATATCTTATTACTTTGGTTTCAAACTTGTATTATAGTTTGGGTTTTTCTTTAAATGTAAGAGAAGACCAAATAATCGAATCGGTATTATTATTCTTTGAAATTGCCACCATCCTCACTCACCTCACTTTATATTTCATTTTAATATATCTTAGATTAATATTTTGAAATCTAGCTTCTATCGCCTGCATAACAGTTCAGAACAGACCAAATTAATTCAAATAAAACTCATTATAATTTTTATTTTTTAGCAACAAGAAACAATAAATTCAACAGGTTTACCACTAAAACTAAATCACAAGCATTTCACTAACCATATTAGCATCATCAAAATGATTCAGTCTAGTTCTAAAACTAAACGAAGTTCTGTTTATATGACAACCATATCAAATGAAGCGTATAAAATTCATAAACCGTAAAGGAACAAAAGATGACAGAATGGAATAGGTCCTTTATTCCGGTTCATGTTTTCTTACATTTTGCTATTTGAATGCTTTTATATGCATGCTTCAATAATCCTACATTATAGACACTTTTAACAATTCTTACTAATATTTATATTATGGACATGCTCCATGCTCAGCTACATATTGAGTAACACAAGGTTTCTGTGCTATCCCCTTATCTACATCAACAAAATTATACACAAAATATATTACATGTAAACTTGAAATAAATTGTGATATTTTATCATATTGAGGTATACTAATATTACAATATTCTGCTTAGTTCTAATTTAATTTTGTATACGATCTAGAAACAAAACAAAAGAATATGTAGGGAACAAATATTTGTTTTTAATTTTAATTTAAATAGTTCTTAAATAGTAAATAATAGTAAATAATCTTCCAATATAATTTTAGACTCTGTCCAGTCAATCGAATAACTTGGGTTACTGGGTACAAAAAACCATATCACTTTTGTTAAGCATGGGATCCAGCAAACCCTTTATTAACGTTACAGCGGATGAATTGGTATTTGGCTACGATGACAATTTAGTAGCGTTAGCACACAGATTTTATCCGAAACGAAAGAAACCTTCCAACAAAATGGGTTTACTAATATCTGTAAGTTAAAAAATATATTTTTAATAATAATATTTATAAAATTTAATCTATTTCACGCATCCAATCTTTATAGGGTAAGTTACATAATAAATTAAACTTCCATGTATCAAACATATCACTTACTTTATTGTAAATATGTTAAATAAAAGTCTTATGTCTAAATTTTCACTGCATTCGAAAATTGCATGAATTGAAATGAATTTGCATCAAGTAATAAAATCTTTGTAACAATAGCCATACAGTGTCCGTCAAAAGTAGCCACCCTCATTATTTCTTTTAGCTCTAAAAATGAAAATTAGCTCTAGACAAAAAACACGTCAATTTAGATATCGAGGGGGAAAATTCAAAACCAATGCCCATTATAATTTATGTTTCACCTCCTTACCTCCAGTCACCTCTACCTAAAAATTTTAAATGGCAACCTCTATCTTGTAACATATCATTTTATCAATCGGTTAAGTGCATGAAATCGGTTGAGTACCGTTCTCATAATAGAGGGAAAAATAAATTTTAAAGAGTATTTAACCGAATCGCGGCATTGTGTTTACAATGTTCGTTTTAATTTTTCTTTTCCTAATATAAAAAGTAAGATAAGAGACTTTTTGTTTTAACTCGTCGCTCATTTGTGTTTTAATGCACATTTTATTCCTCATTGCAGCTAAAATTAAAACCATTTCTATCAGAAGTGCCGATTTTCAACTGTTTGTCAAGTGGTGTCAGTTGCAGTGGCAGAATTTAACGATATATATTTTACAAGAAAAAATTGAATATATTTTAATTTATGGTGCAGAAGATTGGTGTACTCGTAGAACAGCCCGACTTTTTAATGAAAAGTATCCGGACAAAAATATAGGACATCAATATGTAATAAAACTTGATTCAAATTTGAAGAAACTGGGCTCGTGTGTAATAAAATGAATCAGCAGCCGAGAGTTCTAAACGAACCAACATATTTACAATTTTACAGATACAATTTTAGGCCATTTTACCATTAATCCAACCACTTCATTTCCAAAAGTCGCTAAGTTAAGAATATTTCCTTTGGTTCCATACACAAAATTTTAAAATAAGTTCTTTCTTTGCAAATTTACTTTTCTTCAGCAGCCCAGTGAAGATGATTATGACAGAAGGATTCAGTTTTGTAAAATAATGACTGGAAGAATCCAAAATGATCTGAATTTCATAAAGAATATTTGTTTCAATGATGAAGCAACATGTTTTCTTAATGCACATGTGTAATAACAATCCACATGTGTTTCGAGAGGGTCATACGCAGTTTTCCCAAAAGATTAACGTTTGGGCTGGAATTCACACGTGGAATTACACGTTCGACAGTAGCTGGATCAAGGGTTTCCTGACAAATGAATATGCAGAAAAGGCGTTGTGGAATGGCCGGCGAAATCTCCAGATATAACGCCACAGAATTTATTTCTTCGGGGTTATCTAAAGACAGTTGTATACAAAACTCCGCCGCAAAATATTCAAGACATAAGAAATAGACATACTCAGATATATAGGTTAATTAATAAGGACATCTTTCAAAACTTTCAAAAAGAATTCGAGAATAGATTATACTAAAATTATTATACCTTAAATCGACTTCTATTAATTATACCTACAAAAATGTACAACAATATTGGACACCATTATTTGGCTAAAAGTGTTTGTAAAAGTACATTTATTCCATTAATTTATTTTTGTTAAAAGTTAAAAAAATTTCACTCACACATTAAATGCTATTTACAGCCATCGATGGTAATATACTATTATTTCTCCCTCTATTACGAGAACGAATCAACCGATTTCAGTTTTGTACGCTGCTTAATCAGGATTTTCAAGACCTTTAAAATGATATATTATAAGATAGGAGTTGCCATTTAAAATCTTGGTTTGGTTTAAAATTTAGGTGCATGTGGTTGGAAATAAAAAAATGAAAAATAAAATATAACGGACATTATTTTTGAACTTCCGCCTCTATATTGACGTGTTTTTTGTCTAGAGCTAATTTTCATTACTAAAAACAATAGTGACGGTGGCTACTTTTGAAATGAAAACAATGTGTATGACCTATGTATACGGGGTTTAAGGTACATAACTTTTGCAAAATCGTAAATTAAACCAACTACTCTTTACATTACTTTAAACAAAAAGTCTCCTTAAAACATATCCAAAATGTAACCATTTCCGCGGAAAACAGGTGGTTCGAACTTTATTTTTTTTTGGAAACGTCCTCAATTGTTAGGAACATTATTTTTCTTGTTTCACATCACATTAAGAAGCCCATAGTTAATTGTTTTATTACATTAATTGTTCAAAATGTCCACCATTTCAGTCTGTTATCAACTGGATGCAATCTATATGCAAGTCTGACACTATATAATCTATTTTCTCGAGCACATTGAAAAAATCCTGGTATATTTCTAATCCGATTGACAGAAACTTAAGTTTCTGTTAGGTAAGACAGTAAATAAGAAGTATATCGTAATATTCGTGAACAGAATAGAATTTTGGTTTTAATTTGAATTTATGTACACACAGTGACAAACACTAAAATAATTTCGCCCTTTTTTGTTGGGATCATTTCAGTTAGTCAATGCGACGTTGCAATTTCTATTTTGGCCAATGTATGACGTAATTGTTGATTAAAAAAAAATTAACAATATTCATTATTGTATTTTTGGTTTATTCATTAAATAATAACCAAATATTAGTTGCAGAATAGCAACTTTTAGACAAATTTTGCTGTTTGTGATATTTGCTTAAAATAATTATTCTTATCGCAGCTTTTCGATTAGTAAGAAAAAATCCCATGTTGTAAGGGATTTTTTCTTTCAAATGATGTGAAGAATCGTCGGTTAAATTTACGAAAGTTATTTCCCTTACACTTTTTATAAATATATACAGGGTCAATAAGGGCGCTCGAACTTTGGCAGCGTATGCTGCCCTGTTAGTGAAGCTGCAGTTGTCAAATTTGAAGATTATAATAACTAATCTTGGTAAATTTTAACCTCAACTTTTGCGTTGGGATTTGGGCGCACTCCCTTACAAAATGTAATTGGACCAAAAACTAATAGTAAACATCGTAAAGCGTCGAGCATTCGCTGACTGGGCTCTAGAACAGTTGAAAGTGGATCCTGGAAAATCGCCTTCAGTGACGAGGGCCATTTTTGGATAAATGGCTATGTCAACAAGCAAAATTGTCGCATTTCAGGAGATAACAATCCACATGAGATCAATCAGTTGCAAATATATTCAGAAAAAATCACTGTTTGGTGTGGATATTGGTCCGGAGGGGTCATCAGCCCGTACTTCTTTCAAAACGAAGCTGGAACCGCCATTACTGTCACCGAAGAGAGGTAAAGGTCGATGATAACAAATTTTTGTGCCCTGTTGAAATGTTGTTCGAACAACGCCGCGCTACGTGCCACACAGCGCATGCAACAATGAATATTCTGCACCACAAATTCGACATTATGGTTATCTCGAGTTTCGGCGTCGTACAACTTGTTACAGGAACCATGTGATTTATCGTCATTACACTTTTTCTTGGGAGTATATATATATATATATATATATATATATATATATATATATATATATATATATATATATATATATATATATATATATATATATATATATATATATATATATATATATATATAGGTGATTCGATTAATAATGTCGATTTTTTCGCAAAATTTGAGCGTTTATTTCCATAACAAAATAAATCACCTTAATAGTCAAAGTATTGGCCATCGTTAGCTATTACCTTTTCCCATATTTTTGTCAAAGAATGGATTCCACATAAAAGGAACTTTCGGCTTTTGGAGGCCATCCAATCATCAAGCCAAATTTTCACTTCTTCGTAAGAATGAGAGTGTTATTCTGAAAGTCCGTGCTGCATCGATCGATATAAATGGTAGTCAGAAGGGGCTAAGTATGGTGAATACGACGGGTGGGGTAGAATGTCCCATTTAACGTTTTCCAAATAGTTTTTTTACATCTAAACATTTTGCCACATGGGGCCGAGCATTGTCATGTTGAAAAATGACTTTAACGTATTTTTAGGCATATGCTGGTCGTTTTGCCTTCAATGTTCAGTTCAATGTTATCAATATATCAGTGATCAGTTCAATGGTTCAATGTTATCAATATTGATCACCAGTAATTATTTCAACAGGTTTCAGCAGTTCGTGATGCATAGCTCCTCTACTGTCCCACCACTAGACAGCAAAACCTTATTTTCATATATATTGCTCACTGGTTGTGATATTGAAAGCCGACCTGGGCCAATTTTACAAGTGGGTTTTCACCTTTCAATACCCCTTTCCTTCAATTTTGGAATTTAGAATTTGGAACCCATTTTTCTTCCTTCTGAATCTTGATTTCACTGCCACTGTCACTCCGCAGCCACCGCATTCACCAGGCTTGAATTTTTGTGACTTTTTCCTTTTCCTAATATTGAAAATTTACCTCAAAGAACACCATTTTAGGATAGTGAAGAACATTGAAAAGATCGTAACCGATCAGCTGAAGGCGATTCCAGCATCAGTTCCAACACTTCTGTAAAGAGTGGTCAAACCCTTTCCACCGCTACGTAACTTTGAAGGTAACTACTTTGAAGGAGGCAATGTAGAATTGTAATTTCAATTGAATAGAAAAATTATATAAAATCAGTCTCATTATTTTATTTGCACGCCTGGTATTAAGTACATAAAACAAGAATTTTGATGATTCAGAACGATCGTAATATATTTCTAAACTAATCATATTTTTTAATAGAGAAATGGAACACTAGCAGAAGTACACAATATGTATACGGGAGATACGGGGATGCAGGAATTCGGTCTATTAGCAAATCTCAATGGGAAACAAACCTTGCCATATTGGTCGGAAGAGCCTTGCAATGTATTAAGTGCCAGCGAGGGTTCCTTTTTCCCTCCACGATATTTTACCAAAAGAGATTTAATATATTTATATGACAAAGATATATGCCGAACATTACCAATGCAATACAGAGAATCTGGAGAGAAACATGGTAAAATTTAACCCACCCTTAAAATTAAATTTGTACCTCGCCAAATAATTTATATTTCAGGTATCGCTGCTGATTTATACACACCCCCGGATAATATATTTGATGACGTCAAGGCGAATCCGGATAATAAATGCTACTGTCCCGGAAATGAATATTGTCCGCCAAAGGGTTTACAAAACATCAGTCCATGTCAGTATGGTAAGTTACGCTACAATTTTTGTGGTATATAAATAGTTTTTACAGTAAGAGTGTCAGAACTTAATTAAGGCAAGACTACTTGAAATGTAAATGTGATTCATAAAATGCTGTGTTCAGTATATAGTATCAATTCGGCATAGAAAGATACACAATACATGAATTGGATCTAGAGCAGATCTAGAGCAGTTAGAAGGTAACTCCCACTTTGGAGAAAGAATAATATTTTCCGACAAAGCCTACTTCTGATTTAATGGGCTTGTGACCAAACATAACTGAAAAATTTACACCTAAGAAAATTTTCAATTGATTCAGGAGTTACCTTTTCATCCTCACTGTTTGGTTAGGTTTTTGGGCTGAAGGAATGATAGGGCCTTATTATTGTTATTATTATTATTATTTTGAAGGCGATGGAAATCGTGTTACTGCTAATAGCGAACGCCATAGGAATATAGTAACAGGATATATTTGGCTTGAAATGATAAATATTGATATAAATAATGTTTTCTTTCGATATTTCGCGAAATGATCAATCAACTGGCCACCGAGATCATGTAATTGCATGCCCTCGGATTATTTTTTGCAGGGTTTTTTTCTAGTATCTTACAACCGGGACCCATGCGCTAAAGTATGATAACCTCAACAAAAGAGTCCCTGTCCTTACAGGCTGGGAGTTAGACCAACTACCTATTCGCATAAAAACATAGAGTTTTGCCAAAGAAACATGGACTAGATTGGAAACATGAAATGTTTTGAGTTTCTATCGACCCAGAACCCTAGAAAATGTAATCAATGAAATCACCAAGTATAAAATCGATGTAAAACTACTACTTTACAAGAAATCAGACGGCCTGGAAAGATACACTAAACATGAAACATCATACCATAATGAACAGCCCTAAAAAGCGAGGACGACATTAACTACTAGCTAGATTCCTAATAAGTAACAAATTGCTCGGTGAAGTGATAGCTAGGAAGAAAAAGAAGAAGAGAAGCATTTTGAAAATCCTCCGTAAATTTGATAATATATCTATTATGAACACGCATACAACGACCGAAAAGTATGACGAACAAACAAAAGATCAATTTTACCCCATGCTAGAACAGCCATATCATTCAAATAGCAGTAATAACTTAAAAATAATCATTGCTGACTTCAACGCTAAAGTTGGAAGGCAACAATGGCATGAACCATAAGACAGACATAGCATCCCAATGCATAAATCATATAATGACAATGATGCAAGACTAAACTGCTGGGCCACGGGCTCAGATATGCGAATCAGAGGAACACTATTACCCCATAAGAATATCCATAAGGCCACCTGGATGCCCACGGTGACAATACAACCAATCAGATAGACCACGTTTAAATTGACGCTGGCCATGCTACTAGCATGATTTACGTGATCCTACGTGATCCTAGTAAGATGCAAAATATGAAATAGGATATATCGCACCTTTGAAGAAAATTGATCTAAAAGAACTAAATTTAATGAATTTAATACATGAATGCGAAGATGTGTTGAACTCAGAAATCCAAAATGATAAAAGGATTACCAGCAGAGACGTAGACATAGATGCTCAAGGGGAAGCCCTCAAGTACACAGTTCCAGAAGCTGCAGAAGAAACATGTTGATAAGACAAGACATTGCATGGAAGAAGACAAACAAATTACCAAGACGGAAGAGAAGAGAGGCAATGCGAAAGAAAGCAGAAAATATAGAAGAACATCACCGAAACATCGAGTCAAGGGATATTTTTACATAGCAAACTACAATTTCATCGTTGGAGATGGGGGAGAGAACACTTTAATTAATTAACAAATGGTGATTACTTAACTAGCGACCCAGTTGCAATGTAACAGATAGAGATAATGCAAACCAACAGATGCGATACGAAGAAATCACATCAATACGGATACACAAACGCTGGAAGAAGTCCAGCAGGCTATTAGGAGCTTGAAAAATAATGAATCACCCGGATCAGATAGGAAATATTTGGAAAACAGAAACGTTCCCACAGAATGAAAAGTAAGGATTATATAAATCCCCAGCTCATAAGGAAGGGGATAAACTTAGTTGTGATAACTACCGTGAAATATGAAGTACCATAATTAAAGCACTGACTAGAATAATAAACCAACGACCTCTCTAACGGCAGAAATATTATGTAATTCTCAATCCGGCTTCAGACAAGAATGTTCCACAATACCACATTCTCGCCATCAAGCAAGATTTGGAAAAATTCTGGGAATATAATATAGACCTCCACTAACGTGAACTGATAGCAAGTACATGATAAGATTGAAAGTGGATATATATGGGAGACATTGGCAGATGTGGGTATTCCAGAGAAAATGCGAAATATAATTTGGGCAAGAATAACTAATACCACATACAAATGCAGAACTGGAGATGACCTGTCTACACGTTTTGAAATCACAAGAGGCGTAAGATAGAGGTACATTCTGAACCTGAAACAAAGAAATATCATCTGTAATAAAATCTGTCAAATAATGGCAAACGCCGATGACGTCAGTATACTTGGAAAAACTCGTAGGGACATTGAGGATGCTATCTCACGGCTGGATCAAGCTGGTAAAATGAGCGGACTAAAGGAATTATGCCAAAATAAAATACATGTATCTACAAGAAAAAATTTTTAAAAAACACAACAAAATAACGTCCAAATTAGCCATAACGTATTCGGCACAGTGAATGATTTCAAATATCCAACAGTAGTGACATGTGCGCAAAAATGGCGAAGCGCACAGCTAATAGATGTGTAAGGGAGAGTTGGATAATACCGTGCCATTAAGGGGTTATTGCTATAATATTCTACTGGTACGAAACAGACCGACTCAAACTTGATTATTAATTTTACAGACAGTTTACCTGGCAACCTATTTCTAATGCAATCTTTAATTCTTACAGCACCCATGTGAAAATGTAGGAAGTAAAAAAGACTCTTGGAAAGCGCGGCATTATCAATCTGGTCTGAGAATAGCATACCTCAGTTTTGATGCAAAGGTGTGGTGCAAGTGCAAAGGTCATTAACAGCATCAGCATTATCATTTTCTTTGTCTGTGTCCATGTCATCATAATAATCGTCATTGCATAATTGTACTAGAAGAACTTTGTTGTCGCTGCCAGAAATGATCTTTTGATAGTTTTTCCCTTTTTATTATTGTTACCTTTAGTCTCTTTGAAACTTCTATTCCTCTCTTTTTCTTCTAACTCTGCCTTTAGTGGAATGACAGTCTATATTTGTGAGTTGAGTGTTGTTTCTTGGAAAGTCTTTTAATTTTCTAAATTTTTTGAAGCTCCGGACTTAAGATTTGCAAAATATCTGAATCTGAAAATTTCGATTTTTTTCGTAACATGGGTGGTAGTAAATGCTGTTATTGCTATGTCATTATTAATTGAAGTTTGATTTCGAGATGTTAAGTCTTCAGTTTTAGGAACTGATATAAAGTCATCGTCACAGAATACGTTCGTATTTATGGGATAAATGCGAGTTACTTCAAATCCTGTTACTGCTATGTCCTGAGTAACTCCAAATATATCAAATATATATCCACCAAAATATCCTGAGTGATTTTTTCATATCGATGCTTTTTCATATATCAATCACGCTCTCTGTGAAAAGCTGCCCATAAGCTGACCATAAAAAGTTACGTCCGGTGGCTGCATCCTATGGAAAGTATGCGGAGGTAATGATAGCATGTGTATTCCATTTTCGCGACAATATTGATATGCTTTCAGTAACAAGTGACTGGCATGATTGTCAAGAATTAGGAGGGTCGGGTTTTCAGAATTGCACTAATATGTTCGGCAAAATGACGAAACAATTTTTCAAAAAGATCTTCGTTAATCCACACTGATTTTGAGCATTTATATTCAGCTCCAATAGGCCCTCCAAATATAAAATTCAAAACTTGGCTTGATCCTTTGGCGTGAATATATAAACATAGGTGGGACAAAAGAACAGCCTGATGCATTCACTGCACATACAACTGTGACGTTTTGCCCACGCTGTCCGTTCATAATTTTAGCAACTTGTTTAAGCCCTTCAGCGCATACAATTTTCCAGACCTCTGCACAGTTGAGACTCGTGTTTCATCAACATTAAATATTCTTTTGGCTGAATAAGCATTATTCTCCATCATTTCCTCTAAATTACGAAAAAAAAAATTATTTCAGTTTTATTAAAACCCAACACTCAGTTCATGCTCGTTGACTCCGGAGCCTGGAAAGAAATCCCAGGATTTCTTTTTAAGAACGCATACACCCAGCATTTACCTGTCATGCCTTTCTCCGCTTAATAAATGTATTTAATGTTCTTTGCAGCAGCAAATTCATAAGCCAATTTGCGTAGCTGGGTAATTCCCAAAAATGGTTTAGCCAAAATAACAACATGGTCCTCTAACTCCTTTTCATCATCCTTTGAAAACGTTATCTTCCGTCCACTCGAGGATCATAGTACATAGTATTTTTAAATCTGTCTAGTATAGATGATTCTGGAAGAACAAACGATCTTGTCACTCCTTTTGATTTTCCTTCCAGCATGTATAGCTTCTAAAGCAGCCTGCATTTGAAGTGGGTCCCAAGTTCCCTTTTTCCTTTTTGTTGCACATTCAGTCATCTGCAAGAGAACAAACGAAAGACCACTATGTAATCGACAATAGCGCGCAATTATCAGACTACGCCATTTTGTTTTGACACCATGTCAACATCTAAGAATAAGATTTTAGCCATAAAAACTTATTTCTACTATATCTAACACAAATTTATGCTTCAAATCTCATTACTACAATATTGTTTATCATGAAAAAAAAGTGGAACATACCTGGATCTGTTAGAAATGCGCGCAAAAGTTGTTAGTGACACGTGACGACCGCTTCAATCAAGCGCGTCGGCTACGACCGCGTGGTGGGCGGTTTGTCGCTAGCATTGGGTATGATTCAATACGCAAACAGACATGGTTTATTATAGGCAGATTTGTAGTTATGTGGGGGCGCGTTATTATCCACCGCGCGCAATTATCCAACTCTCTCTATATAGTCTTAAAAATGTAATGACATCCAAAGCACTGTCCAGAAAATGTCAAGTCTGAATCTACAAGTTCTATCTACAAATCTCAAATATCAAATCATATCTACAAATCTACAAGACCAGTAACCTGAGCGTGAATCTTGGATGGACCCTTACAAAACAGCTAAAGAAATATATGAGTAGCTTTGATCGTAAAATAATACGTTGAATAGATGGACCCGTATTTGTTCATGAAATCCAAGGTTGGTGCATAAGGTGGAACCATAAATTAAGAATAGGATATAATGAGGTATATAAAACGCCAACAGATTAAATGGATCGGACATATCTGAAGAATACCCAATGAACATGCTGCGAAGAAATCCTTTGTAGAAATCCCTTATGCAAATCGCTCAAAAACAAGGCCAAGGCTGAGATGGCGAGATGATCTGGTCATGGATCTTAAAGAAATTGATGCACGAAACAGGACGCTAATTTCAGGGAATATAGAAGGATAGAAAGAGGTTGTAAGGAAGGCCAAGGCTCTCGATGGGCCATATAATGTTTGTGTATTAAATCTCTGATTTACAGAACTAAACCCCCGTACAATTCTTGGCGTTAAACGAAACATTCAGATCATCATTTAAAATATAATCACGCGATATATATAAAAGATTATTCGAAAATTGGGTCTCTAATATGCATTGTACTAGATGAAGCCGACGACAATAATTGGAACGACAATAATTTCAAAAATTTTGTAGTTATTATCGGGCCTCTCATTTTAAAGTTCTGACACCCTTATAGAAAAGCCCCTTAGTTCATTTAGCTCACAGTTTTATTCTAGATGCACCCGTGTATTTATCTTTTCCCCATTTTTTGGATGCGGATCCATCACTTATTAATGAAGTGGAAGGTTTGAAGCCAGACCGAAACAAACATCAATCATATTTTCGAATCCAACCAGTGAGTATAAGTTTGTTTCAAAATAATTTTTATTGATACCAATTGCGTGTCGGAATTCCTCGGGGTAAACTTAGGTTGATTACATTAAACGTATGTCGTTTCAAATTCATTACATCAAAAAAAAATCATTAAAAAACAGACGATTTAATGTTGAAGCATACGAAGTGTGTAAAAAAATAATGAAACTCATTTTTTATAATTATTATTAATCTGATTCAAATTACGATTCTACTTAACTGGAGACAATCACCATCAAAGTAGCTGCCTTGAGAGGTCACACATCGCTGCTGATGGTTTCTCCACTCTCCATAGCAATGCTGGAACTCAGGTACTGCAATCGCCCTCAGCTAGTCGATTACAAAATGGTAATGAGAATGTTTCAAATGGTGTCCTTTGAGGTGAATTTTCAATCTTGGAAAAAGAAAAGTCACAAGGGATCAAGTCTGATGAATACGGGGGTTATGGAGCCACAGTGATATTTTTACTAGCAAAGAACTCGTGAACATTCAGGCGGGCGCCCCATTATTTGCTACGACAGGTTCGCGCGTAACTTTAAAGACCTACTAAAGATTTTTGGAATTTAGAATTGGATTAGAATTAGGAATAGATAAATTGAAAAAAAGTGTTATCTATCACACTTTATTTATCCAGACACATTTAACTTTAAATTAAGATTAAAGAAAACGATTTGGTAACCAAAATTTTGCTTAAATGTAAAATAAAATTGAATTTATAAAATTACACTTTGGCGAGATCAAGTAATAAAAAACACAGCAGTTTTTATTATTTGGCTGTATGTATCTCTTAATTTTAATTTGTATATATATACACGTTCTCTTTGGATTAGGAAACATTTTAGCAGCATAACTCTTACCTAAACGCAAACCAAAATCAAATTTATAAAATTAACAAGTTTGATAATGAGATTAATGAAACAGTAACAAAAATTTTTCTGCCTGTTTTTAATTAGTTATCTTAGGTTTAGTTTTCATCATCAGTCTCTTTATCACGGTAACATTCATTGTAAAGAAATGTAGTGTGGTCTCGGCAAATACTCCTCAGTCTAGCTGCACTTTGTGTCTTAAATTGTCTCCTCTTTTTAGCAGGACACATTGTGCAGCTTCCCTTGTATACACTGGAGCTTGTGTCTGGTTTGTCACGTGAGTTTCTGTCACTTATTTTTAAGTGGTCCCTACTTTTTCTATTGCGTATTCTATTTTGCGTGGAAGGTACCATCTTAGCTACCCTTTTATCAGCTGTATTTTCATTCTCGTAAATATTTTCGCCATTTTTCTATAACTACTTTATTTGCCCTCAAGATTATCATAGCGTTTATTCCTGCAATATCTAGAAACCGAAAAAAGAGTGTCAAAGGCGTTTTTTTTTCTTGACGTCGAATACATTTTCGCTTTTTTGTCAATTTCACTATTTGTTCTTTGCCTGTGAGCCATTTTTTTTAATAAAAAATAGAAAATGAGGTTGATTCAAAGGTTAATTGAAATCGCACAAGATCCCAGATTTTGAGAATATTTTTATCATTTCTTGCTCTTAAATTAAATTAGATTAATCTCCAATCGAGTCCCGTTCTGAGAATGCCTTAAATCACCTGAAAAAACCTATTTCGATAAGCATGTATAAGTTTTGCAAAAGTTGCCGTTGTACTGTGCCAAGACTGAAACGAAATATAATAGCGCACCGATTTCAAACACAGTAGAAAAATCTGATTCACGAAAAAAATTGATACGGATCATCAACTGACTCTAGGTAGTTCAACACTGCGTTCACAGATCGAACACTACGCCATCAATCTCAGTATTTTATTTACACACCTCATATATTAATATATTCTAGGCACTACTGTTTCAAATACTCATTACAAGATAATTAGCATATATATATATATATATATATATATATATATATATATATATATATATATATATATATATATATATATATATATATATATATATAAATTTCGATATTTTTGTCACAGATGTTTGCTGAATCCCACCATTTTCAAATCGATTGAAGAAAATATATTTGTTTTAAAAATACAGAAAAGTACCTCATACACTTAATTAAACTTAAATAATACATGATCTAATAATTCCAAATTATGCATTAAATTTTTAAAATTTTAAAAAATAATTTTAACCATAACGAATATTCAACATATTACCCACTCATTTCTTGGCAATCACAAAGTATTTTAATAAAAACTTCTAATGATTAAAGTAGATGTTCTGCAGGAGTATGAGCAATCTCATTCCCAACTCCAGAAAACTACCACATTTTAACACTGAGCGTAGTACTGAAATTCACAATAAAGAGATTTATATAGAAAGTAAGCAATTGTGTAAATATAAATGAACAGAACATCGGGTCAACGCAACAGACCCAATGTTTACCCTTAGACAGATATGCAAAAAGTCCGTCAAATTTTCCAAACTACGATTTATCGCTTTATCAATCTGTGCAGAATATTTACTAAAATATATCTAGATGACATACGACCCATATTAGATGAAAAAGTCAATAAAGCACTAACAGAAGATGGATTATAAGAGTGGAAAGTGATCTTGTAGATCTAATTCAAATCACATGAGAGATAAGACAAGGGGAATCTCTCAATCGGATAATATTCAATTTTGTAATGAACAAAATAATAGAATAATAAAATAAAATAGTATGATTAATATGATTTCTTATAGTGATATCGATGGGCAAAGCAATTGCAACCTAAACTAGAGCGGTCATCGACAACTTTTCTCTAGTCTACTCATTCTCTACACAAGATAACTTTGTTTTTACTGTTAGACTAGAAGAGATTTAGACGTTAGATCGCCAACGTCTAAAAACCCTCCAATGCACAATGGACAAATAATCCTGTACTACCAGTTTTTGACCAGACTGGGCAGAAAGAAATGCCCTCAAACTTCTCTACTACGCCAAACAGATATCAACGCTTCAATATGTTCACAAGGCAACAACGATTTGATTCTTCCAGTGAGGTGCTCGATGACTTCCTAAAATCCCAGCACATAGATGCCATCACTACGCTAGGCACAACAATCCCAATCAACATTCATTATCCCTCCCCATATGGAACTTCAGGAAAGCCGGCTGGGAAATCTTTCTTCTTTTTCTTCTCTTTCAAAGAACCGCTAGAAAACGACATTAGATGGATTACGCCCAAAACAGAAAATTATAGATTATATAATAATATAATTTATAATTAGATTATATTATTGATTTGTCGCATTTGTAAACAGCTCAGCAAAAAAAATCATCTACCACGATGCATCATCAAGACACACATTCCCTGCTGGAATCAAGAGTGTGAACGGCTTTATGATACTTACGAACGTATGAGTCCCTGAAGTGGGGAACAACTGCTAGAGGAACTAAACAACACCAGAACCGTAAGATGGAGAGAAACTCTCGAAGGTATTAATTTTACGCATAGCAGCCACATGGTACCTTTAAGGAAACTAGAATCCGGACAAACACCTAACAATACCATTAATGCTCCTAAACCTGAAGCTGTTGAGAAAAGAATTAAGAACCTCTCAAGAATCAAAATTAACAAATCCCATAGGAGGGAAGTAAGATACACGCTTACCAACATCCGTAATAGCCAGCAGTAGCCGCTGCCGATCCTAAGCCCCACTGAAGAGCAAGAACTGGATGCTCTCATTGGTGCAATAAAATGATGCGGGAAGGCCGCAGGATTAGATAATATCTACCGTGAGTTGATACAATAGTTGGGCGCCCACCCAAGACGATGGCTCCGTACTCCATATAACGAAATTCTGAAATCACACAAGCTCCCAAAAATAGCAAGGTCATTGCAATTCTCAAACCTAAGAAAGCTGATGACAAGCCAGAAAGCTACAGACCAGTAGCCCTCCTGAGCATATGTCTCAAGATCTTAGAGAGAATCATATGCTCGCGACTACTACCTATAGTAAGCCACTCAATACATGTTGAACAAGCTAGAATTATGCCCGGAAAGAGCTGTTGTGATCAGGTCCTCGCACTCACACACTACATCGAGAACGGATTCCAACAACGACTTAAAACTTCCGCCATGTTGATTGATCTAACCTCAGCTTACGACATGGTATGGAGGACAGCTAACTTCTCAAGCAAAAATTTCTTACAACTAATGAACGCAATGCTGAGCGACAGACTTATTCAAGTACATCTCATTATTATTATTCAGCCTAAAAAATGGCCTACCTCAAGACTCTGTACTAGTATCCTTACTATTCAACATCTACGTATCGGCAACAAGATCTTCACACAATTAATACTTCCTTTAAAAAATGGGGTCTCCAGCCGAACCCAAATTAAACTGAATTCGCAGCCTTTCACCTAAATAATCGTGACGCCCACCAACGTATCATAATCATGTCAGAAGGGATTCTACTGAAGCACAACCCCCACCCCAAGTATCTGGGTGTTATCCTGGATCGGACACTTACATTTAAGAATACCTATAGAATATACCTGTAAAGGTTAAAACTAGAACTAGCCTAATCCAAAAGCTTGCTAACACAACGTGGGGAGCTAATGCCGAGACGCTTAGAACTGGCACATTGACTATAGTCCACAGCAGAATACCTTGTCCCTGTCTGGACTAATAGCTGCCACACCAGACTCATTGACACGCAGCTGAACCGAGCAATGTGAGCTATATCTGGAACCATACGAACCACCCCCCTTTAATGGCTCCCCGAACTAAACGCCAGCTGCTCTAAAGCCACAATTTGATAAATGTCATGCAATCCCACTCTTCCTATCCAGATCTACGCTGCTCCTCTTAAACACCAATAATAGAGATTTAAGTCCAGACACCCGCCCGTGGCAACCACCAACCAGTTAATAGACTTCAACTGCAACGAATATTGGTTATCACAATGGAGAGATCGAGATAGTACAAATTCCCATCATGTCTTGGAATGCCCCGATGTATGTTTCCGAGGCCCCCTGCAAGATATCCACAACCTCAACAATGAAGCACTGGAATGGATATGCAACTGCGAACTGTGCTTGTGTATATAAACTTTTATATTTATATTTGTTTTGATTTCTTTTTAGTATTAGTTACACTAGTTTACACGATTTTTACCTCAGCTAAAAGTTGTTAATTATTGTTTATTTAGGTAAGAGTAATCCAGAAAAATAATTAAAAAAATTCTATAACGTCTGCTTTTAGAAATATTTATTTACTTAAAAATTGAAAAAAATCTTAGTATGAATAATAAAAAAAATTAAAAATGGCTAATTTTCGTCTTCTTTTTATAATTTTTTTTTGATTTTGGTTTCTCTTATAATGGACCAACAGTAATCCCCTAAAATGCTTTCATCCCAAAATCCTTGATGTCGTTCTTCGAAAATCTTTAAATCTTGGTGAAAACATTCCCCCTGTTCGCCACTCATTCTTCAAACCTCCTAGGTTTTCAAGGAAAAAACTTAAATGCGAGTGCAGAAAATGAATCTTCAATGACATGTTCACTCCCATATGTTGAAAATGTTCAATAAATCAGCAATATCTTTATAATTTTCACTTTTTTTATTTCCCAAAAATTCGTCGACAACCATTTTGAATGACTTCCAAGCAGCTTTTTCATTAATAGATAAAAGGCTTTCAATTGGAGATATTTTACAACTTTACTGATATGTGGGCCAACAAATATCCCCTCTTTCAGTTTTGCTTCTGTAATACTTGGAAATATTTTTTGTAAATAGAGGAAAGCATCAATATTATTTTTGTTTAGCGCCTTCACAAATTTTATCATAAGTCCCAATTTAATGTGTACCTTTACACATTAAGCCCCTTGGGTAGAATAATGTCTTTTGGATCTACCAACGACTCATGTTTAATGTTCATTTTGCCCGGAATATACTCGTTCCGAATAGGCCATTCTTTTCTTACATAATGATGCTCACTGACCCAGCTGTCCCACAGGCACAGGAAAGAAGCATATTTTGTGTAACCACCCTGCAATCCCAATAACAAACCGATGACTTTGAGATCGCTGAACACTTTCCATTGGTGTTGTTCATACTTTATTAAATTCATTATACGTATCCTATTGGTATAGACGGTTTCTTATTACCGTTGTGTAGTAAAACAGCTTTCAGACTATATTCTACTATATTCAGACTATACGTTTACGAATAAGCGCCACTCTATTTTATTATAGTTTTGATTCATTGCTTCAAAAAGTCGCGGAATATCAGTACAATAACAATATCCCCCTTCTCTTTTGAAAAATTCTGAGTAAACTTTGCTCCTGTTTCTGGACAACGTAACTTTCGTGTCTGGTGTTAATAAATTCCATTGTTATAGGCGAGAACCAAGAAGCTCTGCTTTAGATCTACATAGCTGTAAATCTCTTATAAGATCATTTAATTCAGCTTGGTTAATTAAATGTGAAGTGTTTCCTTGAAAAGAGAAATTGTCAGATTCACTAGAAATCAATTTAACTTCAACATCACTTTCATTATCATCTTCTAGTATACTTTGACTCGAATTACCGGGACAAATTGGATATGGAAGGTCCTTCGAATGTAAAATTTGCTTAATAACAGACGAATTTCGCCATATACAATATTCGCCTTATTTTTTGTATTATATCCCACTGTCTTCATAACACAAAAGTGACTAGTCATTTGCATAATTATTAGGTTCTCTCCATAAAATTGGTGAACCAAGTGACAGGAATACGTTATCTCCTGATGACCACGGAAGTAAAACCATTCTACAGTTTTCACAAAACACATGAGCTACCCACTTTTTTCTTGGTTCGCAACAGGAAATCCAAAATAATGAAGATATACACTTTTTAATGAATCTACAATAAATCTTCTTTTTTTTTGAAAATATAAACTGTCCACAAACGCAGCAAAAATGATCAGTACTTTCTATTCGACATTTTAATTCGATTTGAAAGAAGATATTTGTTGTTTGAATCCAATAAATCAATATTAAAATGAAGTCACCACGTAGGGTAGTTAAAAAAAATTATTTAACTGTAGAAAATAATATGCCGTGATAGACTATTTCTGCTTACACTTTTAGGTTTAAGGAAGGTAGGTTAACATATTTATATACATTTCTTTCGGGGTACATAAAAAAGTTAAAATTTGTAAATTAGTGTTATTAGTGCTAGTAATACCAAACATTTATTGTAAAACTACAATGTGTAAAGTTCATTCGAATATATAGAGATATAGCGATATCGTGGCTTCAATAGCGGATACCGAAAATAACCTTCAAAAACTATTGTATTAAATGACTAACTGCCTTTGCAGTTCCTTTGCCTTTGAACATCACACGAAAGCACTGAAATCAACAGAAAACTACTGAAATATTAAGAAACCAAGGAAAATGAGTTGGGAGAAATTCACCTAAAGAATGGTGACAAAGTTAGCAGTTCTAATTAACAGAAACATCAAAACAACTCGGCATAAAAGATTAATGGCTATACCTAAAGAAAGAGCAAAAAGAAGATATTATCAATTCAAACTTGTAAGTCAGCTAACGTTGATGCTAATCCATCATTTCCCAACCTTTTTAGTGTCGCAACCCACTAAATAGTCAAAAAGCTAAGTAAAAAACGTTGCGATTCCCTCACTACAATATGTCAAGTTACATCGGCCGGTTAACACGACGACGATTCGTTCTTTTTTCCAGTATCGTGATTTAGGAAGAATCATTTTTATTTTTTAAATGGCTTATGAACTCCTACGAGCATGATTCACGTTTACGAATCGTGAAAAACCCAATCATCTATTTGTCTTTGTATTAAATGAGGAATCGTCAATGACGGATGTATGTGTGAATGGGTCATTACACTTATACCGAAATACCGCACACAGTCACAAATACCGAACTACAGGACTTGTGTAACCCCTTTTTCTTATATTACTTTTGCCTGTTTAGGCAGGTTCGTATAAGCTATGCGCTTTAGAAATAAAAACAAAGCACCATCTACTGGTAAAACTGTAAAGAAAAAGACCAGATTGTACAATGAAACATATTTAAAATATGGATTCTTTGCCTTGGATCACCAGTCGCAATGTTATCAAGTTCTGTCCGCGGAAAGTATGATGCCTTCAAAATTAGTCCGTCATCTGGAAACAATTTTTGTATTTTATCCGATGCGAATGCGAAAGATTAATTTAAAAAAATATGCTATTTTGCAAATCAATCCCTGGTCGTACAACTAGCGACAAAACTCTACAACTAGAATCTTTAACTCAAGATTTAGATAAGTTTTGGCTAGCACAATGATGTGAATACGGAAGCCTAATAGCAGAAGATTTGAAAACATTAACGCCCTTCGTTACTTCTTACTTATGCGGGGAAAGCTCTCGTCTATGGTGGTTTTAAAAACTAAATATAGAAATCGTCTATTATGCTTTAATAAAAGGATGTTTCGTAAACGGGTCTTATTTTTTGAACACATTTTGACTCTCCATATTCCTAAACGGGATCCCGAGATGGAGAAACGATGCACTAAACTTTTTAAGTCCCCAAAAAAAGAAATCTATTTTGATCAGGTCTAAAGACGGGTAGGCCCTTTCGACCGCTTTGATAATGAAGAAAACTTGTATTTAATGCTCAAAGTGAAGGGAATTTTATTATAAACATAAACAATTTAGAAAAAATCACTAGTAATTTTCATTTATTATTCTTAGAAACTTGGAGTACCAGTAGAGGGTAAAATTCGTGTCCAACTCAATTTGAGAACACTACAGGCACCAAATATTAACCCAGTAAAAGACTTTAAAACGATGGTTTTTCCCATTATGTGGTTGGAAGAGGTAGATAACTAATAAAATTGAATGTATTCTCATATAGAGTATTGTTTTTTTTTTTCTTTTTTTTTCAGGGAATTGACGACTTGACTCCACCTATAAGACGATGGATGTACCTGGCTACAACATTCGCGGACGTTGCTTGTCCTCTGATGACATACGGCTTCATTATATTTGGCAGTTGCCTTATCATCGCCGTCTTTGTTAATGCCTACAAATCAATCATGTTCACAAAAAAGACCATTGAAATTGGTATGAAAAATTTAAGAAGAAGCAGCCTACTAATTACATCAAACAGGTATTAAAATTCATGAATTATATATTTATTAAGGATGATTTTTTTAGTGCGTCCGAACTTCAATAATAATTCAATAAGAATTCAAATAATATAACAACAAATATATATAATATAAAATACAAATTATATGCCTTGAAACTATTTATTTTATGTAAAATATCATTCAATGGCATTAATGTTTGAATACATTTTCGGACAAATGTCCGCCGCGGCTACTTCTGATAAAATGCATTCGTCAATCCAATTTCCGATAACTTTTTCAAGCAATTGGGGTCTTATGTCCGCAATTGTCCAAGTTGACTTCCAAGGCGTCAATAGTTGCTGTATGTATAAATCAAAGATTTAACATAACCCCAAAGAAAAAAATTTATAGACGTTAAATCACATGACCTTGGTGGCCAATTATCAAGTCTGCTCCTCGAAATAATTTTCTCACAGAATTGTTCCCTCAATAAATCGATTGTTGCGTTAGCTGTATAACATGTGGAGCCATCCTGTTGGAACAACATCTCCTCCAAATCAATACCATTCAAGTTGGGAATTAAATAATCCTCGTAGTCGAATAACAAGGCCCAACTCTCTGCGAACAGAGACAAATGCACTACTAGCAACAGCGGCGATATATACTTCGGAACGCACAGTTTTCTATCTGGTTTTTGTTTTAATATCGAGCATCGTGAAATGCGTTCAGAATTTGTCGATAATTCGGCAAATACATCACAAAGTGCTCTGTATGTTTGGCATACCGAACACTGATAACACTGGTCTACAAAGCTCCGACTTTTTTGTCACACGAAAACGTCTTTTTAATTTAGATAATACTATGGCCACCAATAAGGAGACATTAATAAAAAAATAATACGTCAGATTTCTTTGTGACATTAAAATATATATTTATAGAAAAAAATTACGAAAATACACCTACAATTATCCACTTATACACAATGTTTATGATTTTCGCGAGTGCTCAGCTTAGTATTCGGCTCTCAGGACTCCATTTCCCTTGATATTGCATCTCTCCTATAAGAGAAATATCCTGGTGGAATATCTCGCCGTTTTCGTCACTCACTGCACCCAGGTGTTCAGGGAAAAAATCTAAATGTAAGTTCAGGATCTTCAAGAACATATTGCACCCCAAAGCTTTGTAGGGGATTAAAAGTTCATTATATAAATCTTTGTAACTATTAATTTAAATTAATTTAACTTAGAGAAAGTTTTCAGCCGTTTAATCTAGATCCCAAAAGATCAGCCTGTTTTTTAGATAAATATAAATCAAGTACCAAATCATTTGGGTCACCTTGTATCAATAATGTGGTTCTTTTGAAATACTTCATAAGTTGACCGGCACTCTGTCTCTAAGTTATTGTTTTGACTAGCAACAGCTTCTTGAGTTTCGAATGGTTTTAGAGGTATTGGCGCATAGCAGTCAACCAAAAATAACCATCAGTAACGTGATCTGTTAGTTTCGTCCAAATCATTGGCACAACAAAAGGCATATCTCTATATCCCTTAGCCCAGCAGAAGTCTCACTCATGTTACACAGCAGATATGTGGGACCAAGGATTTATCTTGATGGCGTACAGAAAAACCAAAATAACTCAAATAATGTTTGGTTAGTAATGGTGTGAAATTTCGACGCTGAGAGGTAAAAGTTAATTCTCACTCACATAACAAGCACTGTCCGGGTGATTAAAACATTTTCGTGCCATATTTACAGCCTTAACGAATATCAATACATTTAAATTTGTTGACTATAATAATAGGTATCTAACAAAAATGACGTTATTCAAACATAAACACATAGGGTGACTCACAAAAGTTTTCATACAGTCCACATTTTGTAGTTAATTGGCTATAAATAACATATATTAATAAAATAAAAATATAGATCTATATAAACTGATTATCTTTCATCTTTCACAACATATTTATTAATAAATGTAATCTTATCTACATAGAAAATAATAACTACTGAAAAACAAGGCTCACCAAAGTCTTCATACAGTTTCAGGTATTAAGCAATGTAGGCGAATGTCAACAAAAATACAATAAATTGACATGTGTAACAATTGTTTTCAGTGTTGTTGACGTCTCTTGTGGTAGTTAAACAGGTGAGATAAGTGTAACTTATCTGTAAGAAAAACCGACCTACAGTACAGTCGATTATGAAAAAGTATAGAAAAATTAATAACGGTAATATTAGTAACAAACCCAAATCCAGACGACCAAGATTATTAAGTAACCGTGATATCCGTTTATTAATAAAAAAAGTAAAGAAAAATCCAAAAAAAAGCGCTCCGACCTTAACGCCCGAGATGGTAACAGCTACTAATAAAATAGTACATATTGAAAATGTGCGCAGGATATTAAGTAGTAATGGTTATAACGGAAGAACACCTAGAAGAAAGCCTTTAATTTCAAAAGTGAATCAACAAAAACTTTTAGCTTATGCTTTGAAGTATCAAAATGAAACTGCTGATTTCTGAAAACGGGTATTGTTTACTGATGAAAGTAAGTTCAATATTTACGGGTGTGAATTGTGTGTGACAAAGCAAAGTTTGGAGGAAGGTTAACGAGGAGTTAAAATCTGAAAATATGACACCAACAATGAAGCATGGGGGCGGTAGTGTTATGGTTTGGAGTTCGATGGCGCAGCTGAAGTAGAAAATTTTCACTTTATTGAGGCGTGCTAACTTGTTACCTAGTGTTGATCGCTTAGGTCTTGACATACATTGTATACTGCAACAAGACAATTACCCTATGCACACTGCCCAAAACATGAAGCAGTGGATAGTTTATAATGTCCCTAAAACCCCTGATCATCCTCCTCTGTCACCGGATTTAAATCCAATTGAACATATCTGGGAAGAACCTTGACCGGCGTGTACGAGTTCCAGAAGTGCGATCAACAATAACAGGTGTAGAACAGCTTTCTCTGTCTAGACGATTATACGCCGTTATAAATGCTAATAGATGTCACACGAAATATTAAATTTGTCTTTAGAATTTTTTTTATTATTATTTCTATGTCATTAATTAATGTATGAAGATTTTTCTGAACCGTGCTTTTCAATAGTTATTATTTTCTGTGTAGACAAGATTACATTTATTAATAAATATGTTGTGAAAGATGAAAGAGAATTAGTTTCTATAGATCTATGTTTTTTTATTTTGTTAATATCGATTATTTATTACCAATTAACTATAAAATGTGGAGTGTATGAACACTTTTATGAGTCACTATATATGAGGTGAAACTGAATATGTAGCTGTGACAAAAAACTGAAGGTGATTGGAAAAAAATAAAATTGTTTTTTGTAATGAGAGTAATAAGAACAATCAAATATTACAAAATTCGTGGGACAAAAACAGTGTTTATCAGTGAAATAAAGGTTGACAATTTGCAAGCGTTGCCCTGATGTTAAACGTTCCATAATGATTTACCAGACTATTAAGTACAAATTTACAGAATTTCAATGTAATTGTTTTCAATGAAATTTATTTGACAGCGACTTCTATCGGAAGTTCGAGTACACTAAAAAAATCACGCTTTATTATAATTTTTTTTCTATAAAATGTTGTTATATTGTAACAAATTATAGCGATAGTCATATTATTATGAATCATACCCTTACCTTAAAGAATTGTTGTTGATGTTCTACGATGGTATTTTGTTTGTGGAGATTCCCACAAACATTTTTATCAATTACGCTTGATATTGTCTTTCCATACAGAAATGTCCTGATGAATGTAATATTATATCACATTGAAGGAAATTATATCTCCTTCAAGATTATATTAGGTGATTTTGATACCTCAAACTTAATTAATAAGTTCAAGATATGAAATCAGGTCTATTAAACATCCAGCAGAAAAAATATCTCGCGGATCAATTAAATGTGACACGAGAAGCCGTCTCTATATGTTTCAAAGCCATGGAAAAATAGGTTCCACATGAACTGAACGAAAGACAGCAGGAAAACCGAAAAACAACTTGCGAAATGGTGCTCGTTAGGTACAAATGTAAGTTATTTCACCATAGAATTGTGTCTAGCGATGAAAAGTGGATGTATTGTGAGAATTCTAAACGTAAAAGGCCATGGGCAACTCCAGGCGAACCATCGACATCAACTGCATAGCCAAATAGCGATGAACGGAAGACAATGCTCTGTGTTTGGTGGGATGTGTGTGACCAGAAGGATGTGATCTATTATGAGCTGCTAAAACCTGTTAATTAATATTGAGCGCTACCGACAACAAATGATCGATTTGAATCAAACTTTGCGTGAAAAATTACCAGAATGTCAAACAAGACAACACGAACTGATTTTGCTTCATGATAAGCATCATCACACAAAGGAAAAATGATCAAGGAAACGATTAAGGCATTTAGTTGCGAAATATTTTCGCGGCCTATTCACCAGACTTGGTCCGATTACTACTTATTTGCATGGATGCTGAGCAAGCAGTGCTCCACTTCTTATGAAACTGTACGAGAATGGCTCGAAGACTTGTTTGCTTAAAATGAGCAACAGTTTTTTTGGCGTGGCATTCACAAATTGTCAGACAGGTGGGAAAAATATATAGCTGGCAATGGGTAATACTTGGAATAAAATATTTTTTATCATTTTCATACAATAAACGTGTATTTTATATACAAAAATTCCGATTTCATATTTATATACCTGATACGCACTGCCTAGAGATTGCATTTCAAATTAATTACAATCAAAATTAAATAAAAAACATAAATTACATAGAACTCAAAAAACTTACTACTCAGGATTTAGTAAATTGTACACATTCTTAAACCGTTAACCTCTTAATGGATGCCAATCTATATTTCAACTATACTCTGTAGATTGAATGAGCAATAATAAACAAGTATGAACCAGTTATGTTCACCACTATCCATTGCAAATACAGATTGTGAGTAGATGAATATACTGCATATTGCAAGATTTTCGTGTTTCAGAAAATCCATGGGTGATAGAAAAATTGTATTTACAGATTTGTTTTTTACGTATCAAATTATACCATAAACACCCAAAAGTTGCTATGTTATATATCACATATATGTTGCCCCAGCAAAATTGGTCGATTTGGGCCACAAATTGGTGCCGTATCCACCCTATTCTATAGACTTAGCCCCTTTCGACTTCTTTCTCTTTCCAAGCATGAAAGAAAAGTCTGGCTGGAAAAAAAATCACAACTAATCAAGAGACCAAGACCCATCACCAAAACAGAAAACTATTTTAATCGATTTAAAAGTAGTACGTTTTCGAAAACATAAAAAATATTGGAAAATCGAAATATATCGAGCTAAAAGGACTACTTTGAAAAATAAAATGATTTTTGATCAGAAAAAAAAAACAATATTTCATTTAAAAAGTATCTGACTTTTCACTCTACCCCCCTTCAATTCAATAATCTTTTACGTGGTGATGTGTAATGATAAATAAAATTAAATCATATACAAAACTAAATAAACCATTTACTGACATGTCTAAGCTATAAAAAGGTATGTTACAATACAAAAATTATGGGGAGACATTACTATTAAATACAAGAAATTCGTCTCTAAATGAACTAAAGAAATATCTAAGTATTTTGAAACGAAAACTGAAATGGGTTGATTCTTTCTCGTAACAGACGGTAAAAAAATATTACTATGGATGGTTGTAAATAGCATTTTACGAGCTAGTGAAAACATTTTAACTAAAACACAAACATATATTAATGAAATAAATGTACTTTTAAAAACACGATTTAAAATTTACTTTATTAAGTGTTCAAAATGTCCACCACTGTTAGGAACACCAGCTTAGGAAACAAATAGAAGTCGCATGACGCAAGATTCGGCGAATAAGACGGATGGTTTAACACTGAGATGCTGTACTTGGCCAGAAACCTCTTTACAGACAATTGATTAATAGTTTGACCTTCAGAAACCCAGTGAAGGTACACAATCCCGTAAATATCGAAAAAAACAATCATCATCGCTTTGAATTTTGATTTGTTCATTCGAGCTTTTTTGGCTCTCGGTGAATTTGGGCTTTTCCGGTGCATGGATTGGCGCTTCGTTTCAGAATCATAAATAAAAAACCACGATACGTCACATGTTATTATCCATTCCAATAAGTTTGGGTCATTTTCAATGGAATTCAAAGTGTCATTAATAACATTTTTGCGAGGTTCTTGTTGCTGAAACGTTAGAATTTTAGGCACCATTTTGGTGGTACAGACACTTTTTGCATGTAAATATTGTTATGTAAAAATTGCCTTACGCAGTTTTTGTCAATTTCTACAGTTTCAGCAATCGCACGAATACTTAATCGACAGCCCGATCGAACCGATTACCGATTTTTTCGATATTGTCATCCGTTTTTGATGTGGAAGGGCGACAAGGGACTGGATCATCTTCAACATCTTCTTGGCCATCTTGAAAACGCTTAAACCACTCAAAAATACGCCCACGCGATAAACATTCAAACAAATTATAAGTTTCAGTAGCCGTTTTTTCATTTTTCCGGCGAAACAAGAAAACAACTCTAATGCGAACAATGACGACAGTTATACGGATTTGTTTACAGAAGCGAGAGGTACTGCATTCGAAAGAGAAAACTTTACGCTAAACAGCTGTTGGTCGCTGGCATTTGGCGCATGCGTACTTCTTCTGTAGTAGCGTCAGTCTCGTTATTTAATAGCCACACCTCGCATGCCAGCATAAAGCGCTCAAAATAGCATTACATAGTACCGAAGGATACTGAACATTTTCAGGATTGAGGCCAGAACTGGCAATTTGCTAAAATACATTACCCTGTTGCTCCAGGTTATTTTCATTTATTCACTGACGAGCATTGGTCCATAACCCTCGATTTATTTAAAATTTGCAAACTTTTATTTCAAATATAATTATTCAAATGAAACGAATTCTGCCTAAAAGTATATTGGTATATCTATATATCTATATATATATATATATATATATATATATATATATATATATATATATATATATATATATATATATATATATATATATCAGAATATTATTTAAAGAATTATTTTATTAATTTTTAGATTTATTTCGAGAAGAGAAACATATACGTTACTGGATTTTCAAGACGTCGATGCTGATGGTGAAGTATAAAATCAAGAAGCCACAACAACCTTGTGTTCTATCTAAAAATTTAGTCTTTTATTGTACATATCAAGAGAGTTTCAGATAGACTGTCAGTATTGAAATTAATGAATTTATTAAAAATGCTCATGTACGTATTTTGTCCAGCAAGGCTCCACATAAGATTTTCCACATAAGATGCACAAGTCTATAGGATATTAGACAACAGCATAACTGCCAATCTGTCTCTACAATACTTTTATCTAAAGTTCTCGTATTAAATCAATTTTTTTAACTAGTGCAAATTCTTGCCTATATTATATTGATATGTGATCAATCAATGGTTACCTTTTAAATATACATATTATAGAATATATTTGTATTATATTTAAATGTACCTTTTTTCAGTAAACATTGTATTGACTTTTCTGAAAAATGTTATGTTATTAAGAGCTCTGAACAACAAATCTAATATTTCTTTAAACAAAACTTAAACAATTAATGTTATAATAATGGTAAATGTTTTTAAACTGTTTTAATACTTGTATTTTCTCAAAATACCCAAATTGAATATCCGACTAAATATCCGACTAAATAAATATATAAATAAATATATCCAAAGTCAGACTAAAATCCTACTAAAATAAACAAAACAATAGATATCAGTTTAAAAAATAAAATTATGTTGAAATACAACATAACGTTGTTTCTTCATGTCAAACTTCAACATGTTAAAATTCTTATTAATATGTCGAAGTTTTTGGAAGCTAAGTTGGTAGGACAGATGATGTAATATAATTAACAATAAATGATTTCAATGATTTCAAATGATTTCGTCTATTATCTTAAATAACTTCTGATATCAGAGTCGTTTAATGAATATTTATTAGCTCTGCTTCAAAATATTTTCATTGCAATCCTATCACCCAACTATGCGTATATTTTATGCCAGTGACTGTTTGTCACGTACGGTCATCCTTCAAGTATTAACCACGTCCATCTTGGCTTAACTTACTGCGGTATATATACAGACTGCGGCGCCAAAATCCATGCAAATTATTATTTTCAAACATAATTTTTATTCTACAAACGAAAAAATTAACATTTTTTTTACTAAATTGTTTGTAAGGTCATAAAGAACGCATTTACTCAATGTATCCTCCCCCTGCTTGAATAACCACCACCATTCTCGGTCTGAAGCGCTCCTAGGCTCGTTTTAATGCGTCACAGTCCATATCGGCGAATGCCACTTCAATAGCGACTCTCAATGATGCGACATCTGGACTTGTTGGTGACCCTTTCATCCACGCCCATACATAGACGTCCAAAGGATTTAATCTGGGCTGTTGGGAGGGCACAATTCTTTGGACCAAAACTTGTCGACGTTGTTCGACAACCAATTTTGAACCAAATGACTTGTATGGGTGGATGCACCGTCCTGCTGGAAAACATACGGCTTTCCAGACGACACAGTTTCCATCCACGGCTTCACTACATTTGTCAGAATCCGCAAATAAACTTCTTTTGTAGCATTTTCCCCTACATTAAAGAAATGCAGTGACACCACATCACCCTCAATGAACACAACACTTAGCACATGAACATTCGCCGGGAATTTTGTGCTGGAAACAATTGGAAGATATTTAAGGTCATGTGCGAGCCAGCGATCATTCCTTCGATTGATTTCCGCATCAACAGTAATATTTTTTCGTCAGAAAAAAACCTGAAGCGTCCGGCAGCATCGTTTCTTAAGGGACACAAAGGCAGGTTGCAGCGTTCAACTCGCTTTGTCCTGGCAGCTTCGGAAAAAATTGGTCTCACTTTAATTGTATAATACTTGTAGCGGAGGCTCTCTTCGACGATGCGACGCATAGTTCTTTCCCTCACATCGACAACCGATGACAATTTTCAGCTCAACTGCACTGGATCCTCAAAAATCAACTTCTGAGCCCGTTGAATGACGTCAGGCATCCTCACAACACTCTTCTTAGACTGAGTTTTTCTTGTCGGTGTTGTAAAACCTTCATTGGACTTCTCCGACTTATTATACTTAGCGACGACATCATACACAGTGGCCAGCACGAACCCTTTCGATAATCGCGGCTCTTCGGTTATACTCCGCAACTCTTAGTTTCAACATTGTAACGGTTTCGATGTTATGACTGTTTTATACATGCGTCAAGCTATTTGGATATCAATCGTGATCTCTAGAAGTGATATAGATACGGGAAATTCATATTAAATTTTGTCCGGATTTTAGCGCCGCATTGTGTATATATATTGAGTTATTAAAGTTTTAAAAGAAAAACTAAGTTAAGATCGACACTTGTTAGAAGAATTCTGAGTAGTATGATATCGGTAAAATGATGCGTTTCATAAAATCGTTTTTGCATTTCGTTACGGTACGGGTTTCGTACCTCAACTAGCTAAAACTTTATTGGTTTTCATAAAAATTATAGCCTGAAAAAACTTGAAAAGGCTTGTGACATTTCTAGTAGTATTAGATTTCGATGAATAAAACTTAACTTATGTTGACTAATCAAACCATATTCCATAGAGTAGGAAAGGAATTTTTCTAAGGTAATGAAAATGTTGCTGACATTTTTTAATATGTCATATTTCTTTATGATAAAATACTATGTTCAATCCGTTTTAAATGTGAAAGAATGGTGTATACATTATTGCACATTTTCTGATATCAGAAGCATATTTATAACATTATAATGGACTCTATTAAATTTCAATATAAAAAAAAAATACCTTAAAGGTGGTGTTAACCATCAATTAATTAATTTTCATTCATTTGGTATTGGTAATATTTCCATGAAAATGTGATATAACTAAAAATATAGGGTTTATACACATACTGGTCGTCATTTAGGGTTCTTATTGGACAAGGTAGGTTTTATATTCGAACATTTACCTGTATATTTAGATTAACTTTAAAAATTTGCTCAGAATCATTTTTTAATATTCATTTTTATATTTTTATTGAAGCAAAGCAGATCAATCATGCAAATAATTTTTATTTGCTCCAATGTATCATACATTATCATTATATTTTTGTAGAAAGTGTTCATTATTTTATTAAGTGTTCTAAATTTTTATAGCGAGATAATGCAATTTTATATTGGACAACTCACTGGGTTTTGCTTTTTAAAAAAATATTGTTTTCCTACATTTCTACATTAACTAAATTGTATAAGTATGTATTAAAAAACAAAATGTCATTAAATTATTCCACAATCAAATGTAACAGCTCACAAAATTCCTATTAATTCGGAAATCTACATCTACACAACACATATACTTAAAGAGGTTTACCACTAAGCACCAAATCAATTCAACTCCTCGACGAGCCTTTCGCTAATCATGTTAGCATGTTCAAGAGACTCAATCATCTCGAGCAAAATTTGCAAAAAAATTAAATAATCTCCTCTATGCACAACGCGTGTCGACCGATTAAATAATGTGATTTGGTGTTTATTGGTAAATCTCTTCGAGTTTATTGTTTCAGGTCGAAGGATCCAATAGAGAAATTGATATTATTGAACACATAACGTACTTAAAAATGTACTTCTAAAACAAACGTGTTTATTATATTTGCCATAAACGAAATGTAGGTAAATAATAAATATTATTAATCATAATCTAATATCAATTTGTAATTTCCTTTTTTAATAATGTTAAAACAGCATTATTTTAACATATTAGTTAAAGGTTAAATAATATAATTATCCTAATATGAAAGCATTAGAAAAAAAAATTGTGTGATAATTGTTGCAATTATTTATATTAAGAGAGCAACAAATTCACATATATAAAAAGTGTAAAGGAAATATATAGTATTTGCTAGTCAATTTTTATATTTTTAAACATTCCATATATAGGTAGTGTTTTGTATTTTTGTACCATAGAAACTGTTAAACATTTTTAGTAAAGACTCATAAATCAAAATATTTTCCTAAGAGACTTTAATCAGGTTAATGGTATATATAAAAATATTGCTCATTTTATATTATTGTTAAATAAAAAAGTATATTTATTTTCTCTCGTATTCTTTCTAACTTCCTTATACAGTTTTTTCTTTTTTTTTTTCAACTAAAATGTTTTTCATTAAAAACAGACAAAATATATTAATTAATGAGATTCAAATCTTATATGCTTTATTTTCAAGGGGGAAAATAAAGCGCATAAAAAGTAGCTTCCTTTTTAGTAACACTCCATAAATTTAATTCCAATATAACATTCAGTTTTATTCTAACAGTCTTCAAAGTAAATAAGTGTGATATTTTTGCTATCATATCCGAAGAAAAGTTGACAAATAATAATGAGGATTCTAGTTCATCACATTTTATGGTTCATAAGTGGTTTCCTGACTTTCGATGTGGTTAAAGCATTAGAGTGAAGATCAGAGGCATTGTTAGGATAATAAACATCTCGAACGAAAGCGTATGAAAAATCCTAGAGAAACATCTGGACGTGAGAAAGAATCAGTTTGATGGCTGCTACGTTTGCTCACTGTGGGTGAAAACAGGAATCAATATACCACAGCCGTGGTTATACATGTGTGCAAGCCATTAAATCAACACCACAAATTATATAATTATAATAGACAAGTTTTAGAAAATTTAGATGTGCCAACCTTTAAAAGTCATGTGTCAAAATTTCATGACAAACAGTCTGCTAGTTTTTGTGCTTTAAATTACGCTACTTTTATAATTTTCAAAGAATGGAAAAAACAATAATTTTGGTGTGTAGATTAAGCATTGCTTTTTAATAAAGAAAAATAACGTTGAAGCAAAACAATGGCTTGATAAACATTCCTCGCACTTTGCCCTAGGAAAATCAACCATAATTGATTGGTATGCTGAATTCAAACGTGGCCGTACAAGTACCGATAATGCTGACGTCCAAATGATGTGGTTACACCAGACAATATCAGAAAAATTCATAAAATTATTTCGTAAAACCATAAAGTAAAGCTTCACGAGATAGCTGATATCATGAAGATATCGAAAAGAAATGTTTAGACCACACATGATCATTTGGGAATGCGTAAATTTCTATCGAAATAGGTATCGCGTTTACTCACAGGGATATTGTTCATCGATTATCTCGAAAAAGATAAAACCATCAATAGCCAATACTACATAGCGTTATTGGTGCGTTTGAATGACAAGATCGCAAAAAAAGCTCAAGTGAACAAAAAAAAGTGCTGTTTCACCAAAACAATGCACCGTGTCACAAATCGTTGGCAACTATGGCTAAATTGGATGAATTGCACTTCGAGTTGCTTCCTCGTCCACCGTATTCTCCAGATCTGGCCCCCAGCCACTATTTCCTCTTCTCAGATCTCAAAAAATACTCGTTGGAAAGAAATTTCGCTCCAATGAAGAGGTAAGTGCCGAATTCGAAGGATATTTTGAAGGCAAAGAGAAATCGTTCTATAAAAAAGGTGTAGAAATGTTAGAAAAACGTTGGAATAATTGTATTGCTTAAACGGAATATATTTATGAATAAAGTCGAAATTTGCAAAAAAAGAGTGTGTTTTACTTGTCAGAACCAAGACTTATTGACCGATGTGTTACTTGATTCTAGAATTCGAGTTATATCAGTGTAATATTATAATATTATTATATTATGTTATATTATACTATATTATATTATATTATATTATATTATATTATATTATATTATATTATATTATATTATATTATATTATATTATATTATATTATATTATATTATATTATATTATATTATATTATATTATATTATATTATATTATATTATATTATATTATATTGTATTATATTATATGTGTGAAACTTCACAACCAACTGAAAAACAACATCAATGTGCTGCTCGAACCATTTCTGGAACGCCAAAATGCAAGAAGACTTAAGTCGAACTGTCCTGCTGACCTAATAAATGGTTGAAGAGGACTTGTTGAAAAATCACGTCAAACAAGGGCATAACCTGCTTAACACATTAGCTTATAGAACTAAGTTTGTTTTGATTGCTAATTAATAAATAAATAATTAAAAAGTTTAATCTGAAATACCGTCTGTAATACCCTTGACAAAATTGCGAAGGTGAATTCGAATGGAATCTAAGTTGCGAACACATTACTTCTAATGTAATGAATATCAAAATCAAAAATTATATTTAATAAACATAAAGCAGTGGGTTCGTGGGTTTTTAAAGTGGGATGGTGTAGAAGAAAATAGTGCTGCTGAAGAACTTTTTTGCTTTCCCCATCCTCCTTTTTACTTTTCGTGTACTGAAACCCTATACAGGAGGTGAACCATGAAAATGAGTTAAAGGAAAGAACCTGAACGGAAATAAAATATGGTGTTTTGCTCTGAAAAATTGTTTACTATGATAAATGCTGTATTTATCCAACGCCCTCCTTGACGAGCCGCCACTGACATCAACCAAATATAAAAAACATAATTGTCCATTCACAATTGCTGCTATGTATAGTATAATATAGCATATTACAATATAGTATAATGTAGTATAATATAGTATAACATACAGACTTCATTTAATCCAGAAACCTACGTGACCTATAAATATGGACAACCAACACAAAAAGTTGGTAATAATTAACAGCAAATCAATAAATTTCTTAAACTACGTTTATTGTTTTTTTTTATTTTTTGAAATTAATATTTTTCTTTGAATTATATACACAGTTTAGCACTAATACAGAAAATAAACATAACATTTGGCCAGTTCTATATAATTTTAAACCTAAAGTAAAAGAAAAATTAAAATTACTTTGTTGTAAATTAAAATATTGCCATGGATTGTTTCCTTATAATTCTTTTACTGATTCATTTCCCCGTGACAATATCATTGGGTCAGGACACTTAATCAAAAATGAGCTTCCAATTTAAAAGCTACTATATATTTTAAGATACAATACTATACTAATACTTCTACTAATAAAAAATACTGTTCTTTACACTCTACTGATATTGACACTAACAAACCTGATCGTCCCGATCAGCTTCTCGACCATGATATTTTGTAAACCTATCCAAGTGTACTATCTTCATCTTGGACTTGGGGCTGCACTGGACTCGATACACCAAATCATCTATCCTCTTAACAACTCTATAGAGTCCTTCCCATCCGCGAGATCGTTGTTTAGGACCCTTGCTAGAGGCACATGTGTTGCATTTCCGCCACCACTCCTTAATGTCCTCATAATACCGGGTCCAGTAAAAGCGCTCCCGAACATATTTCCAAAGTCTGGTTGACTCCAAAGTGGGCTCCAGATTTGCCGTCGTGTATTTCTTCCAACACTTCTTCAATTTTCTTCCTTGAGACCTCTAACTGGCTCTTTTTCAACTTCCCGTCGGCACTTTCCCAAACTCTTTTCAACAATCCATTTTCAACTACCAATGAATCCCATTGGGCCCATAACGCCTTAAAAGTTAGGCTTTTACTGGAGACCTCATTCCATTCTTGTCTGCACTCACTGTTTTCCTTGAGATACAGGACTGGTCCGATATCAGGATCTTCCAATTGATCTATCCTCATTTGCTCTGTAGTCCAACTATTTTCTGTAATAATGCCAGTCCTCCTTACACTGCTGTATGTATAACCTTCTCACTGATCTACTATTTGACAATGTTTACAATCTTCCTTGCATGGACGTCTGGATAGAGCATCGGCATTCTTATGAAGTTTTCCCGGTCCATGTTTAACTTCGAAATCATACTGTTGTAACTTTTCTATCCATCTGGCCAACTGTCCTTCGGAATTCTCTTATATATATATATATATATATATATATATATATATATATATATATATATATATATATATATATATATATATATATATATAATGAAAAATAACATAGTTCTTATTAATTATCACTTAGGCAACCTAAAATTTTTATTAAATAGATAACCAGCAATTCTGATAGAATGTTAATATCAATAATAATTATTGGACGTATTGTTTTTGTAGTACTATTTATAAACCTTACTATTCTTACTATGCATCTGAAAGAAGCGCCTATATAGTATTTTATGACTTTTTATATTTTTAACCTATCATTTATAAAAAAATAATTAATTCAATTAATATTCAAAATTTATTCTTCGTCAAGTAGGTTATGTAAATTTTAATCGTTAGTTATATTAATTAAATGTTAGCAGTTAAACTTCTAATGTAGTTGTATTAAAATACGAGAAAATAACCAATAAATTCAATTGGTATAGAAAGTAAAAATTTTTGGATTAATTAACTTGGTAAGTGTTGTTTAGATAATAATTTTTTATGCGAACTTATATAATTATTGTTTGGATTATGTCCAGACAATAAATATCAACGTCAGTTGGTTAAAACGATATTGCAGATGAAAGTAATGCAGCTTTTAATACAAAAAAATAAATAAAAACAACTTGACTGATAATTTTCAGAAACACATTGATCTATATTATATATTCCAAAGAATTCCGGAATTTATATTAAAATTATAATCGTAAATAAACATGAAAAATAACACATGAACAAGTATGTCATTCAACTTGGTTTTAACTGTATTCCTTTTTCAATAGGACGACTTTTATGTTCCTTATTACTCAATATAATGATTTTTCTCTCAATATAATGATGGAAAATCGGTTGTAGATCAAATATTTACACTTTGAGAACTACAGGCTGAAAATATACAGGATGCACTGTCATTTATTGCGGCTAGCACTTGAAATATGACCCTCCAAGGAGAGACCAGGTACTGCATTTCAATAGGCAGAGTGGAAAATCTGAAGAAGAATTGCTCTTCAGTCACGCCAGTTCGAGGCTGTGTAAGAACGGATGCCTTCTGAAAGGTATTTTAAGTTGGCCACTCGCCAGTCGATTGCCTTCTCGAGATACTTAAGGTTAAACCTAAAACTAAAGGTTGATAGCCGAAGGGGAGTGCTGGGGGGGTTGATCTGTAGCGGATGACCGTGGTTCAGAATCCGCATTAAGCTCCAGTTGCTAATAATCTCAATTGCTGATGCACCTCTACTCCAAAAACAAACAGATTACCTAGGAAAACACTAATGGATGAGAAAACAAGTGCAAAAATTAGAAAAATATACAAAATTGACATATATAGGTGCTGAAGAGAAAAATAAAGCATACTGATCATATTAATCACATTAAATTCGAAAATAGTTTCCAATGGGACACAGAGAAACTACAAGATCTCAAAAATGATGGAAGAAAAGTACAACTATATTCATACAAAAGAAAGAAGAAACGATGGATCTACAAATATTTGAATATTAAAACTTAAAAAATAAATATAAAATTTATTATTTAAAAATTCACACGAAATTATTTCATTATCGCCAAAACGTTATCTAGAATTTAAAAAACATGATTAAAATATAATTAGTTTGAATCATGAATCGTACCTCAGACAACTCCAGTATCAAATCAGATTTACAATTTATCAGATTTCCATTTACTGCACACGTCTAGTATTTGTAGTATGAAATTATCAATTACGTGACTAAAAATTTCGTGTCCCACATAATATTAAATAAATAAAAGGTGTACATACAATATTTAAATTAACAAAAATAGATTAAAAAAAAATTACGTCAATGGCTCGTAATTTTTTTAGATTGGATGATATTAAAAAGCAAATGTAACTAAGTTTGCAAAACAAACAACCCAAAAATACAAAAAGAACACAAAAGGACTAGGTACGAGTTACACATATTGCAAAATTCAAAAATGAGAAAATGTTCGCATATTTACAGAATGTTTACGACGAATGCAATAAAGTTTGATATATTATAAACAAAACAGCAGTAGTTGCATTTTATTATTGCTATCGCCTTGGGATACTATTCAATATTACATATACTATTCAATGTTTTGCATCAGTCAGCTACAGTATACATATCTTGAAAAAATGGCGGAAAAAATACTAAATAAACGTAATAGCGGCATCACTGTTTGAAATATAAATGTCACTAAAGATGTATTGTAATGTGTCACTAAGTATGTCAAAAAGTCAAAGGAATTTGCGGCGCACAGGATTTCTGTGTGGACATGTTGAAGGTGAAAGTGAAATTAATATTTTGATATAACTAATAATTAATGTTCGTATATATTTTATATATTGAAATGTATTATTTATTAAGTAACTGTTTCAACACACACGCAAATTTTTATTAGTATAAACCCAGCTTAATAGGCAGATAAAGGACACACGATTCAGCAGCGCGTAGAAATTGGAAGTTGAAAGGCGACACCCAACAAGAGCTTACGATCTTAAGCTCGGTCCACACAAATAAAAATTTGCGTTGTGCAGGCTGTATGTGTTGTACGCGGTGTGCGTGCATTGCAATGTAGACACTCTGACACACAAGGTCATACATAAATATTTTCGCCACACAGCACACACACGAACCATCTGTTGTCGGCTTTTTCGCGAACGTCAAAGGAAATTTGCGGCGCACAGGATTTGTGTGTGTGTGTGTGTACGTGTTGTTGAAGTGAAATTAATGTTTTAATTTCAAAAAGATATCTACGTGGCGTGGCTCTATTGAAATTTATTATTTATTGAGTAACTGACTGTATTCAAAGTATGTATGTCCCAGCATATTATTATGTTGAAGGAGTGTGCTAGATTTATAATAATGAACAATTTAATCAAGAAAAAGGGAAAAAATCGCATGAAAAGGCGTTGTTGGATGAAGTATTTGTACCAAAACAGAAAAGTATAAACTACAGAAAATTAGAAAATAAGTATAAACACTGAAAAACATAAACAACTTTATTTTTGACGCTTGTTTTAATAACCTAATCATACATAACCTATCAACATCTGATTACACACGCACAGAGACGGAGCGGGGCGCATAGCGCGCACAACACAAATATTTATTGACTGTGTTTGGTAATTTTTCTATGTTTTTAGTATGTTTCTAATATTTTCACGGATGGTAGATAATGTTTCTAAATCGTTCATGGTGTCGATTCATTGATTCTGTGAAGAGTCGCGACGTTTCGCCAAAATCTCATTTGGCATTTTCCAAGTCTTGTCCACTTGGACTGAAGAGTCCAACTGATGTGCACGGGTCGTTACGCTCGGTCTTATAGTCGGCCGGCGATTGCACAGATTGTATCGGGGTAATTCGGTACTATTCACGGCGCTCGGCAACGCTGTTGGGCGTCCGTTTATTGATTTTGCTTCCTCGCCACCACGTTGCCGCTTTTCTTCATTTTTCAGAAGGGATTTCCGTACTTTTGGAATGTTGCGAGCGTCGTTTCGCTTGTTTAGCTCACCCCTTTCTTCTATTTCAAGGGCTTCTCTGATTGTTCGGAGCTTGTAGTTTTCAATATTCGCTATTTCTTTGGCACCTTCATAATTGATTTTATGTCCTGTTTGTTTATTGTTTACGTTGTTTTGTTCTTGTATTCTGGGCGAGATTCGTCAGTTTGTTTGTCCTATGTATGTTCTGTTGCAGCCAGAACTAGATATGTTATATACCCCATGATTTTCCAATCTAAGTTTGTCGTTTGTCCTAGGAAACTGTTGGAAAATATATGTATATATGTATATATGTATGTATGTATATATATATATATGTATGTATGTATATATACCCACAACAAAGAGAGATCCAAGATGTCCAAGTTCGCAGCGGCGCGTACATTGACTCGGACCACTACCTAGCACGAATCAAAGTCAAGTTCACCCCAACGAGAATTCATCACAAGAAAGCACATCTACAGAAATTCGATACAAAAAAGATCAAGGAATCCAACATAACAGAGGAATGGGAAAAGGAACAAGCAGATATATGGAAAAAATTCCACACAAAAAATTACACAAAAAGCACAGGAACTGATTCCATTGAAAAAGAACACAAAACTCGGTGGGACTCGGAATGCAAAAGTGCATTGCAGTTACGCAAACGAGCATTTCAGGAGTACAAGACTAAAAAATATCCAGAAAGTCAACAGCTTTTTGACGTAACTAGAAAACAGACCGCAAAGGTTATCAGTCACCACAAAATATTTGCTTCAGAAAGCGGAATAGGAGATTAGCGCTAACCAATCAGGAGAATTGTCAGGAGCACGCTATTTCTCTGATCTCCTCAATTGCTCTGTACGCGACACAAGATTCCCCAAAGAAAATTGTATCCATACCCATTCAGAATCACCACCACCAACACAGGAAGAAATCCACAGGCACATACGCAAACTAAAGAAAAACAGGTCATCCGGTGAAGATGGTATCACCGCGGAACTATTGAAAAACCTCGGACCAAATTCACTACAAGAACTTACGCAAATTATCACGAACATTTGGCAAACAGAAAAATTACCAGATGATTGCACAAGAAGGGAGATAGAACAGATGTGAACAACTATAGAGGAATCTCCTTACTACAAGTCACCTACAAAATCCTCTCAGTATGCCTTCTCCAGAGAACACAAGAACAATTAGAACTCAAAATTGGCGAGTACCAGGCAGGCTTTCACCCTGGTCGCTCATGCACTGAACTAATATTTAACCGAAAAACTATACTGAAATACAAAGCTATCAGGAACGTCCCAATCATCTGCACGTTCGTGGACTTCAAGAAGGCATACGACTGCATCGACCGAAAAGCTTTGTTCAACATCCTAGAAGAACAAGGACTCGACCCCAAAACACTACGATTAATCAAGCAGACACTGTCTGACACAACCTCTAAAGTAGAATTTATGGGAGAAATTTCCGAACCCTTCCTGATTAAAACTGGAGTACGCCAAGGAGATGGGTTATCCCCACTCCTCTTCAACCTGGTCCTGGACAAAGTCATAAGGGAATGGGAAAAAGACTGGGAAACTGAAAAATCAAGGACACTGGAAACCAATACGACTCGGACGATCCAAAAACAACATAGAAATATCATGCCTGGCTTTCGCAGGCGACCTAGCCATACTCGCAACAATGAAAAAAGAGCAACCAAACAGATCGAAGTCCTCAAGGAATGTGCAGAGAAAGTTGGCCTACAAATCTCCTTTCAAAAAACCGAATTCTTCTGCTCAAAATTAGATGTTCAAAATTTGAACATCAAATACGACAAAATAAATAGGGTCACTCACTTCAAATACCTGGGCGAGATCCTTGAACCCACAGGAGGAGAGAAGATAGCACAGAATACTCGATTACAGAAGATGAAGAGGGTATACGGCAAGACACACAATATCTACAATAAGAAATGCCTATCCACACACGCAAAAATAAGACACTACAACACAGTAATCAAACCAGAAGAACTATACGCAAGCGAGACACTTACACTTCATACAAAAAGCGGCATAGAAAACATACTAAAAGAAGAACGCAAAATGATGAGGAAAATTATCGGTCCAAAACTGACAGAAGAAGGATACAAACTACATTCTCGAAAGACCACAGAAAGGATGTCTAACGTAGCGGCGGACATAAGAAAAAGAAGGTTGAAATTCTATAGACATATCAGTAGACTCCAGGAGACCACCGACAAGACTCACTAACAGAATTCTTACATACATACAAGGAGTCAAGTCAACAGTACCAGTAACAGTATATATATATATATATATATATATATATATATATATATATATATATATATATATATATATATATATCCGTTCCGCATTGGACCACCGTGGCAGATTCCGGTCCAAGCCCCCAACATGGTTTTACAATTTCAAACACGGCCCTCGTTCCGCGAAGGCCAAGGAGCAACTACCTACGACAGCGGAAAGACCTGCCCCAAGGCAGAGTTAAATCAGGCTGCCATTGGACTTTGGACATTGCAACTTTTAATATTCGGACAATGAAAACGGCTGAACGACTGCAAGAACTGTTGATCGAGCTTGACAGCATACATTGGGATATCATAGGGTTATGTAGAACACGAAGGAAGGGCGAAGAGCTAATCAAACTGGGAACAACTGGTCACGTACTTTACACTCGGAGTACCGAGAATGGACGATGTGAAAAAATTGGATTCCTCATTAACTAAAAGTTGAAAGTCAATGTCTTAAAATTTAAAAGTATATCTGATCAACTACCCCAATGCGTCATTCAGCTAAATAAAAAGTGTAAGCTTCAAACATTCCAAACTTAGTCACCAACTATAAGCTGTAGTGATGAGGAAATGGAGATATTTTATGATGATGTGGCCCATCTTCTAGACAATGAGAAGTGCAGGTAGAAAATCCTGATGAGTGACATTAATGCTAGAATTGGAAAAGCAAGTACTAGTGAAAATGCAACTGGCTCATATGGAAGTGGTGAGCGGGACAATAGAGGGGAGAGAAATTTGTTGATTTAGCAGGAGGAACAGGAACTATATATTATGAGCTCGTTTTATAAGAAAAAAATCAGCAGAAAATGGATATGGAAAAGTCTATCTGATCTCACAAGTAGAATTGACTACATCATGTCAAACGATAAAACAATATTTTGAAATTGTACTGTCCTTAACCGTTTTAATGTTGGAAGTGATCATGGAATATTACAACCAAAGATTAAGATAGACTGCCGAAGAGGACGTAAAAGAATGGTAAGATCAAAGAAGGGCAAAGTAAATTCTGGGAAACTGCTTCAGAGGGGCAGCGAGTTTGAAATTGCTTTATCAAACCGCTTTGCTGTGCTGCAAGACCCAGAGGAGATGAAAATAAAAGATCAGTGTAAAAAATATTCGACCATGTACTTGAAACGGTTGTTGCAATAGCACAAGCAAAAAAAATTGAGTCAATAAAATATCTCCAATGAGACCATTGATTTAATAAAAAAAAAGGCATACAGTAATGCAGGGAGTCTTTTGGGCAGTCGAGTACATTGAGCTTTGCAAATCTATAAGAAAACGTATTCGAGAAGAAATGCGTCGATTCAACATGCAGCTAGTGCAAAAAATACTAGAAGAAAACCATTAAATGAGCAAAGCTAAACACAAGTTGAGAACTGAAAGGACATAAATGTATGGAAAGGTTAGAGGTTATCAGAAAATTCAGAAGAGGTATATAGGAGGATATCTGATTAGAGAATCAGAACCAGTCAAAGAGATCAATGCCCTCGGAAGAATAAAAGCCAGATATCCTGTTGTATGAAGTGATAAATGCTATGAAGCGCTGAAGAATGGAAAATCTCCAGGAAAGAACAGTGTAACGGTGGAAATGTTAAAGGCTGTCACAAGAACCAGATGGACTACAAAAACACATACAAGGGCGGGAAAACCATTTTGCTTGAAAATAAACCTAAAAAAGAATCAGGTTAGGTTCAACAAATTTGCTGAAAACAGAAGAATATCTATTTTAGGAACCGATTTAGAGGTTGTGGACCACTACATATATCTTGGGGATGTCGATGGGGGATGATACTGCCAGAGAAGCGGAATACCGTGTTAAGTGTGGCTGGCAGGCTCAACATAGTGTTTAAAAACAAACTCCCACTTTGTCTGAAGAGAAAAGTTTTTTATCAGTGTGTGCTACCTGTTTTGACATACGGAAGTGAAACATGGGCGCTCACATCACAATCAATTCAAAAACTTCGGGTAGCACACAGGGGAAGGGAAAGGTGTATACTTGACATTACAAAGTGGGACAAAAAGACCTGCACATGGATCAGAGAACAGACGAAAGTGTGTGACATTATTGGAAAGGTGAATAAATTGAAATAGAGGTGGGCGGGCCATATAGCGAGGCGATGTGACGACAGATGGACCAAAGCAATCCTGAGATGGATACCGCTTGATCATAAATGTCCACGATATTATACGAGGGTCGTTACATATATATACGAGGGTCGGCCTGCAGAGATGGCGCAATTATGACCAAATGATTATAATATTTTTCAAATGTGATTCGTTAGATGGTAGACTGTCGAGTTTTAAATGTGTACTTTTAAGTGCTTATTTATGCCAATCGATTGAAGCAAGCAAGTTTTGACTGTTCACTGTTAACTAAACTGTTATAAGACACTTTGCTTAATCCCGACTGATATACAAAAAGAGTTAGATTCCGCTTTAAATGATTCTTCCCCTTCGTTTCTGACAATAAAAAAGTAGGTTATTTTAATGTGGAATTTAAATTGGCCATTCATCAATTGAAGGTTCGATCGAAATACCCAGAAACAACTACGAGCGAGAAAAATCACTTTAAAATCTGTTGCCGACTAAAGATACGCAAGCTCACTACATATCATACGATATTTTGGGTATCTATAATCTACCTACAGGTATGTCCACGCTTGTTCGACTTTTGGTCGTCAAGACGCATGAATCTATTGAAAGGTGTTGTATGCGGTGTTGAACGAGAGGCATGCAAGGACGCAAGGAAAAGTCATGACGGACGACGAGACACAAAGATAGCACACCGACTCCCACATACGCACAAGATACCCAGATGTTGGGTATCTTGTGCTTTCGCTTTCAACTTCTTGATATAATCTGCTAGTTTTTGCAATAGTTTAGAAATTTAATTTAAAGTAAAGTAGTTTAATTATATTAAATAAAATAAATATGTTAAATTATATATTTAAGAGCATAAAATAAATATATAATTTTGAAAGTAATATATTTTTTTTGCAAACTTTAGGGTAAGACGAAATCACAGCAAAAATGATGAAATATATAGGAGAAATAACAAAGGAACAATTTTTGTCGCTGCTAAATGATATAATAAAAAAGAAAGTACCAACGGACTCAAACATGGGTATAATATTCTCCTTGTTTAAAAACGGATATATCAAAGAATGTAAAAACTACAGAGGAATTACACTAACAAGTTTACCTGGAAAAATATTTACAAGAATAATAGAGCATAGGTTGAGACAAAAATGAGAAGCAACATTGGAGGAACCATAGCATGGTTTTAGAAGGGGTAGAAGCCCAAACAAGATTTGATATTTATAATTAGACAACTAAGGGAAAAACTGTTAAGAAAAGAAATCGAAATCCATATTTGTTTCATTGACGTGTAAAAATCATTTGATAGAGTAAAAAGACGGGATATCTGGAAAAGTTTAAAGAGAAGAGGAGTAGCAGATGAATTAATAGAAACGATCAAGGCCTTATACAACAACAAGAAGAATAAAGTAAGAACTCATAACGATGAATCCCCAGAATTTGAGGCAGGAATAGGCCTAAGACAGAGCTGCGTACTGAGTCCACTGTTAATTTCAATAGTTATTGACAATGTTGTACAAAATATCAAAGTAAACTGCAAGAATACAAAAATTAATTTTAGAAAATATAAAAAAACATAGTATGGTGCTCATAAACTACTTAGCAAAAGCAGAACTATCACCGGGGATGATAATGCTTCATTACAGGACCAGTTGGAAGGTGATATTCAAAAAACATCCACGTCTGGCCAAAAAGAAAGTGCTCTTTCAACAAGTACCTGCGCCACGTCTCGGGTTATTACTCCAAAACTCTTTAACTTACACTTACACAACATACATACATGTGCCGTATTTGCCATATTCGCCGAATTTGACTCTTAACGATTTTTTCCCAAACCTAAAGAAATGGCTCCGTGGATAAAGATTCACGTCAAATGTGGAGGTCAAAGCTGAGGTAATCACTTATTTTGCTGATATAAATGAAATTTTAATATATTGAATTACAAGATGTCTGTAAAAAAATCTCGTCTTTTTGAATCTCAAAAAGTTTTGTTTTCTTTGTCAGACCGAGAATTTTCGAACAACTCCCGCATTATGATCATTAATGAAACTCAGTCAAGCAATACAAAACGTCTGAAATTGTTTTACCTAATTCCACATATACTATGTGATAGAAATTCGAACACACTAAAAATTATTTCATTTTAGGGTGATTTTTGTGAATCGCGATGCAGTAGGTTAAATTTGTAACTGCAGTAAATATCCAATGTTTGGAGAATGTGTTCCTAAACGTTGTTTTCAATTGTTTACCAGATCTCGTGTGCGAAGAAATGCAAACTTTCACCAACTTACTGAGTTTGACAGGGGACGCATAGTTGGACGGACGAGAGGCTGGTCTGTCTTTTCGAGAAATTACTCACAGAGTGAACATAGTCTCAATACTGTATTAAAATGTTATCGGGCATGGCTTCAGGAAGGCTGTACTTATCGAGATACAGGACCACACAGAAGAACAACAAAACGCCAAATCACCGCCTGAGGCTGTTGGCTTTCACAGACCGCTTCTCTATCACTAGGGCAATTGGAAATCAGTCGTTTGCAGAACACGGAAGACCTATAGGAATGCGAAATGTTTATCGTAGGATAAGAAGTTTTGGACTTTTTTCATATCGTCCACATTGGGCGTTACCTCTAACTCCAGAGTATCGACGCAATCGACTTGAGTGATGTAAAGAACGGTAATTGTGGGACCATGAATGGAACACAATAGTGTTTTGTAACGAGTTTCAATTCTGTTTAGATATGCATGATGGCCGGGCACGAGTGAGAAGACGACGTGGTGAACGACAGAGATCCACAGTTTTTTGTTGAACTGCATGTTCATCACACTGTTGAAATTATAGTGTGGGGTGCCATTGCTTATGGCTCTAGGTCACCTGTAATGTTCATCAGAGGAAACATAACCGCACTTCGTTACGGTCAAAAAATTGTGGACCCTCTCTCAAGACTCACATTGGACTACATCGACCATGCTCAAATTAATGTACTACCATGGCCTCCAATATCTCCCGATTTAAGCCCAATTGAACATTTATGGGACATGAACGGTAAAAGGATAGTAATTTACAACAACCCCCTCAAACTTTGGTGGACTTCAACATGAGGTAGAAGTCGTTTCGAATAACGTACCCTAGGAGGATATTAATCACCTCATCAGATCAATGCCCAAACGCATTAGTAGATCAATGCCCAGCGCACAAGCCATGGCGCATCAACGCATTATTAAAGCTAACAACGGTTAAAGTTTATTACGTTGAATCGTAATTTTAATCATTTGCTTATCTTGACCTTATAATTTTTTATATAAATTATTATTGACATTAAATCATTATTAGTGGATGTTCGGATTTTTATGTCACGTAGTATATTTATCGAACCTGGCATCTGATGAGAATTGTTGAAGGATACCTATGTCGGGTTTTCATCCATAAACCTAAACTAATTACAAGAAGTTGTAGGCAACAACAGGCAACATGTAATTAATATGTTTTTTTAATAATACATTTTTTTGTTTATTAAATAAATTATAAATAATATATTTCATAACTTGATAATATTTGCCTACTCAATATTAACATATCATATTTGCAATATTTTATCATTCTGTCTTTACCATTATATAGATTACATGAAGTCATTTTACATTGTTTAATATTTTTTTTAACGACGAAACAATGATATATGTTTTACATTAACTTGCCATTTTTAAATTATTACATTTTTCCATAATAATTATGATTAAAATAATATGGAATATTAAGGGCATTATCTTCCTCCAACTATTCCGATAAAAACGTTTCGTTTAAAATATCGTTGTAAAGACGAAACATTCAGACGATATTTGCACACAAACCCATATACATAACTTGAGCTACACATATGTACAAGAGTTTGGAATATTCAAACATTTCACTTTTTTATTGATATTAAGTTTTTCTTTTACTCGTTTACGTAGTCATCAATTTCTTACATTTCTTACCAGTACCAAATAAAACTCGACACCAAAAGACCAATGTGTGTAAAACTGATTTATCATTTTGGAGTCAAAAAATTACGATGTACCAATTGCCTTCAAAAGTAATTTAAAAATAAAAGGAACAACTTTCAATAAAACTAATAAGTAGTAGTTCTTCCATAGGTCTGTATGCATGCCTATAGACGATTTGGCATTCTGTCGATTAAATGATCAATTTGAGCTTGTGAAATTCTCTCACATTCTTCACGAGCAGCATCTTTTAGTTTTCGCAGAATAAGAGGGGGATGGTTTCGTTTTTTGATGCGTGTTTTCAAAAATTTTCCAAGTATGTTCAATGACATTCATGTGAAGGGAATTTGCTGGCCACCCTAACTTGGTTATTCCCTTTTCTTCAAGAAAATGTTGTTCTATTGCTGTTCTATGAGGAGGTGTATTGTCATCCATGAAAACAAATCCGTCGCCCACTGCGCCTCGGTATAGATGCACAACAGAATTTAAAACTTCCTTGATATACACAACACCAATGACTCTTCTTTCCAGGACCAGTAGAAGTATCCGTATAGACCTCATAATACCACCCCAAAACATCACGCTCCCATCTTCAAATGGGATACGTGGTTGAGCTGTTTCTGGTCGGGCTTGTCGACCTGGAGCTCTCCAATCTAATGTTCTTCGTGAATCTGAAACCAAGCCAATTCTCGTCTTATCGGAGAACATCACGTTATTCCAGTTAGGACTACGATCCACCCTTTCTCGAGCCCATTGCAATCTTAATTTTTTTTTAAGGATTAGTTTGGGAACACGTAAAGGACTTCTGCGCTGCAAATTTACCGCTTTCAGTCTGCGTGTTATCGTTTGTCGTGAAACATTTACTCTTGGATTTTTTTATGAATTCTCGATACAGCACTTTGGGAAATACCTACAATTTCCGTTATATCACTTTGATTAAAGCCCTGTTGCGACAAAGCAATTACTCTTGATCTTTTAAAATGATATATCATATTTCTAGGCAAATAATGTGTAAATACCAATATCAACGGAATGGGCAAAAATCGAAAAACCTGTGTTATCAGCAAAACAATGCTTTTGTTATTTTCATTTGAAAACGGTCTAAAATAAATATCCATCACAATTTTTAGAGTATCATAGGCGTAGAAATCCTATTTGTAAATATTCCAAACTTTTGGATATGTGTATATTAAAAACTTCGTTTTAAAATTCAATTTTATCTCATACTCAAAAAAGATAACAATTGTACATAATATCACTTGGAATTTATATTTAACAAGATTTTAACTTTTAATTAAATAACTACTAACGTAAGTGAAACTTTTCCTTTTGTTTAAAATAGCATCATGGTATAGACTAAAATATGGAAAACATATACGACGGTGAAGGGAAAGTTAAGAAAAGTGCTAAAAACCCATTCCAAGGAGCTGATATATTTTCCAGGCTATTTTTTACGTAAGTTTTACAGGATAATTAATTTTACTTATATTATATGTATATACACATACAGGGTGTTGAAACTGAAACTAAATTTTCGAAAAATTGAGATAATTTAAAAACGGTTGAAGTAGTTGGGTTTTCGAAGGCGGCAAATCCGAAAGCCTAGTTCCTAGAGGGCGCTTGCTACCTACTTTGTGAGGAATTGTGAAGAATTGTGAGGAATTATAAAACTGGGAATATTTTGACTTCTAAATACAAAAGAGTCATAATTTCCACGTAAATAAGGCACCCTTGGTCAATATCGATATCTCACAATGTTTGCGAGATATTCGCGTTCGAATATTCCATTGCACATCTTGTCGATGGCTGAAAAATATGCAATTCACAAAATGTGCCTTGAATGTTGAGAACAACTCGATGACAACTGTCATTGTTTTCTCTCTCTCGTATTAAACGTAGGTGGAAGCAAGTTTCTCCTATCTTGAGTTGGTATAAAATAATTTGTAAAATATGCCCAGACTTAATCGGTTTTCTAACCGTGATTTAAGGGATATGTTCTGCGTTTAAGAAGAAGGTATGAAAAGCTCTTCCCAACTAGAATCATCCCAGATCGACAAAATTTTCAAAGAATTTTCAATCAATTAAGCAAAACAGGTTCGTTTTATTACAACAATCCTAATGGACGACCGAAACGTATAATGACAAAAACGTACAAGTAAAACGTACAAGAAGAAAACATTTTGGTTAGTATCGCGAAAAATCCTGAATTAAGCACTAAGCGTTTGAAGGTATCTACAGCAATTAGCAAATCTACCGTTTCAACAGTTCATAAAGAAATATTGATTCCCTAACATTTTTCGCCTGTTCAAAATGTATTGCCACAAGATATGCCGGCTAGATCAGAATTTTGTCAAAATCTACTATATAAAAAAACAAAGACCCCCTGTTCCTGATAAAGATATTGTTTACTAACGAGGCAACTTTTACCAAACGCGCAATTTTTAACTGGCGAAATAATCATTATTAAGCCACTATGCCATTATGAAAAATCCACACCAAGTGAACGACATTTCCAACACGAATTTTCAATTAACATTTGGTGCAGAATTATTTTTTCTTCGGCCCGTTTGAGTTTCCACAAAGACTGAATGAAGATCAGTATGTGCTTTTTTTAGGAAATGATTTATTAGACCTTTTGGACGGTATACCTTTAAACTTAAGACAAGACATGTAGCTCATGCAAGATGGGGCGCCACCGCATTTTACTCTTGTAGTTTGAATCAACGTTTTCCACATCGATAGATTGGGCACGGTGGTGAATTTCCTTGGCCACGTCGTAGCTCAGGCGTTAGACTCTTATTTGTGGTAGACTCTTACGAACTTTTACAAAAAATTCAACAAGTGGTCAACGTTATTAGAAATAAAGAAAACATCTCAAATGTGAGGCGTCACTTAACAAAGAGCCCGCAAAGGTGTATTGAGGTAAACGGTGGACACTTTCAACACCTATTATAGTAAATTTCAAAACATTGTTATTTAAAATAAAGTCCGTTGTATTTTTGACATCTTAATGTTCGAATATTCGAACATGAATAACTCGCAAACGGCGTGAGATATCGATTTTGACCAAGGGTGCTTTTTTACATGGGAATTATGACTCTTCTCTATTGTAAAGTCAAAATATTCCCAACTTTATAGGGTAAGCAAATATAAGCTAGTTAATTTCTCACAAAGTAGGTTGCAAGCGCCCACTAGGAACTAGGCTCAAACTAGTACCAAATTCGGATTTGTCACCTTTGAAAACCCATCTACCCCGATTTTGAACCTGATATGTTCAACCGTTTTTAAATTATGTCAATTTTTCGAAAATTTAGTTTCACTTTCAACACCATGTATCTTTTTAATAATCAACATGTGCCAACACATTTATTGACTAGATCCTTTTATTTTGATATATATATATATATATATATATATATATATATATATATATATATATATATATATATATATATATCGAAAATATGTTATAACAATTAACATTTTAAGCAAATATGTCATGTACATAGAGTATAATAAGCATATAAGCAAGGAGTATAAGATTATAAGCCCGATGATTTTTCACCCAGGCAAAAATATTATGAATGTTTTATGGGCCAAAACCAAAAAAAAATAAATTTTCTTTAAATATTATTTCAACCGACGAAGCTTCTTTCACGAGGATGGGATTTAGAATTTTCATAATTTCCACAACTGGGCAGAAAAAATTATAACAACATAAATTTTCGATTAATCTGTTGGGCTCGAATAGTAAATCAGCTTGGTCATTCATTTTACCAATCAGCTTGGTCATTCATTTTTCCCCAAAGATTAAATGAGTATGAATATTTAAACTATTTAAGAAATGAGAAAAAAATAATGAAAATCATTTGCAACAACGTATTTTTGCTGCTACCAACCAGATTAGAAATATGCCAGAACTTTTTCAACATGTTCGGAAAAACTGTTTAAAACGGTGCCAGGTTTTCATTGATTCAAATGGTGGACATATTGAATATTTAATTTATAAATGAATTAATGTGTTTCTTAATGTGACGTGAACCGTTTAAAAAGTTTAAAATATGTTATGGTGTAAAAAATTAGTGATTTCAACTTTGACATTAAACAACAATAATATGTAAGTTTTCCGTTTTTTTTGTAACAAAACAAACTAAATTTATCTGTCTTTTCATCTGGAGAAACAAAGAAAACCCAGTTCTAAGACGATAATATAACAATACGCATGGCACGCGTTACAAGGGTTTCTTGTTTTTTATTATTTAAAGAACTAGTAGATAATTAATTAGATAATTATTTGATCCATACATTTTTAAGCATGGGGTAAGTAACGCGATTTCCATTTAAGGATTTTAACAAAAGGATGCAAAGGAGCAAAATATTATTTTCAGAAAATATATAGCATCTGCACATTTTTTCCACACTGCTTTCGAATTACTATTTGTTAAGCAAACATTTCATTTAATTAGAATTTTAATTAATCGAACCACAATTAGTTAAATTCATTTTCGCGTAGATCCAGTTCTTATATTTGTTCATCCTAGAGAACAATAGAATACTAGAACTACTAGAATACAATATATAGCACTATATAAAACCATTTAATTAATGACTGATTTAAGCAATATGCTTTCAACTATTGGTTTTACAGATGGGCTTTTCCTCTCTTTTATAAGGGTTTCAAGCATGGATTAAAGGAAAAAGATATTTTTATGCACCTGAAGTCCCACGATTCCGAAGTACAAGGAAGTAAACTGGAAAGGGCATGGAATAAGGAAGTTCAGAGAAACAACACCAATCCGTCGTTATGGAAACCTTTATGTAAAGTTTTTGGAATGGAATTAATCTACTCTTGGGTATTAATGTGTTTCGTTGAAGTAGTCAGGTACGATTAACATTAAAACTACACCAAAACTTGCAAAAAATAAAACAACCAGTAAAATAATGTATGTGATATTTAAATTTATTGTTAAACAAAGGATACATTTTCCAATTATGATAAAAATATGAAGTCACAAACAAAAATTTGCAATTTTTCTTCTTTGAGAAATGTTTTCCAATATATTTGTATATAACAACCTTCCATAATTTTAAAATTGGTTTTTCTGGGGAATAAGGAATGCAGAGATTATATTTCATATTTGGGAATAAACTACTTTTGTTGGTAACCATCCTTGTGGTGTTTTAAGAAATTTAACAGGGAATAACTTATACCTATGTCTATAGTAATTAATATTTGACGAAAACCAGTGTCTCTATCAAATGATAAAATCAATTCTTATTATTAGATCTACAGTTATACACAGAATCATATACAATAATTAAATAATAAAAATTACTCTCCATTTATTGCTAACATATGACATCTAACGGAGCAGCAATAATATGAGCATGTAGAAATGATTTAACAAACGGTGCACTACTAAGGAAGTTTAAATGCAACATGTTGTACTATCTCAAGCTCATAATAAGGTATGTCCACACTTGTTCAACTTCTGGTCGTGAAAATGCATGCATTGTTGAACGAGAAATATACAAGAACCCAAGTGGAGAGTCATGACGCACGAAGATACCCAGAGGTATCGTACCAACTCCCACCCACATTGGGTACCTTGTGCATTCGCTTTCAACTTCTTGATATAATCTGCAAGTTTTTGCAATAGTTTACAAATTTAATTTAAAGTAAAGCAGTTTAATTTTATTAAATTAAATAAATATATTAAATTATACAATGGGGGGCAAAAGTATTGGCACACTATATATTTCATATAAAAATTGTATTATTCTCTTTAAAATATAATTTCATATTATATTGTTCTATGTATTACATACTCATCCTTGCAACAATATAAAACCTTTTAAACAGAACAAGAAAATATACAGAAATTGGAAATGTTTCAGAATAGGAAGATACATGTAATGTATTGGCACATTTAAAATTTTTTATTTAGATAGGATACGAAAATGCAAAGAAATCACAACATTTTTGAAAATGTTGACTGTACTGATAAGAAATTCTAAACTATTAGTTTCGTTGTGGTTTAGTTGTTATTCAGTCTTTTAGTGTTGAAATTGGTCGGAAAGGTCCGGAAACTATGCTAGTCCAAGCGAAAATGTATTGTACGTTTAAGAAAGGAGGATAATCCTTTTCTGAAATTGCCCTAGTAATGAAGAAAAGTCGATATATATATATATATATATATATATATATATATATATATATATATATATATATATATATATATATATATATATATATGAAAAACAGAAATTTTTTCATCCGTACTTCCACGTACCTCTGCTCGTCTCAAATCAGTCGCCGTCACCATGCCGAGACAAGTACCTCCCAGGACCGGTTTCTAGCCTCACAGCCGTCATCAGCTGGGCTCGAGCTCAACGCAGTGAGACAGCTGAAACGAAACGAACAGAGCAAGACCAAGTCAGCTGGTCATATCGATGGCGGGTCGCAATCTCAATGAAACTCGCGCCATCCTACGGTGAATGTTCGCGGCAGTCAAAAACTACGCGACACATTCTTCCCACAACCTTGGATGTAGGTATAAGGTTTGCTCAAAAGATAGCGTAGTGGGGCCGTGGAGAGAGATATTTGAAAAACAGAATTTTTTTCATCCGTACTTCCACGTACCTCTGCTCGTCTCAAATCAGTCGCCGTCACCATGCCGAGACAAGTACCTCCCAGGACCGGTTTCTAGCCTCACAGCCGTCATCAGCTGGGCTCGAGCTCAACGCAGTGAGACAGCTGAAACGAAACGAACAGAGCAAGACCAAGTCAACTGGTCATATCGATGGCGTCGCAATCTCAATGAAACTCGCGCCATCCTACGGTGAATGTTCGCGCAGGCATATATATATATATATATATATATATATATATATATATATATATATATATATATATATATATATATATATATATATATATATATTATATAAGTTTTAGAAAATAAACTTTAATAAAACATTAACAATATTTTTTTATTCATTGATTTCGTTATAAAATAATAAATTAAAACAAGATACTCGAAAAAATATAAAAATGGTTTGCGGCTGCAGCGTCTACACCTTCCCTGTACGAAATACGACTAATATCGGTATCGGTGCTAAATATTCCAATTGATTTCATTCGCGAAGTTATTTTGTCCCTCCCCCTAATACGAATTATTACGAATCCTTCCGACTTTGCATTCCGAGCAACATATATGGCGGATAATTATACGTAATACTAATGCGGATGATAATCCGACTATTTTATTAATCCGTGTCCGTATCATCCGAATATCAAAATCATCCGACTATTTACAACACAAATGTTCACCCAAAAAGAGTTCGCAGAGTTCTTCACAGGGCAGGGTATAATGCTGGAGTCGCCAGAAAAAATCATATATTAACAAAATGAACCGAAAAAAGCAAAACAAATGCACATTTTAATTTCGATAAGGCGTTTGGAGATAAGGTCCTGTTTTCAGATGAAAGCAAATTCAATATTTTTCACTCAGATGTCGCAGTATATGTATGGAGAAAGCCGAACAAGGAATTGCAGTTAAAACAGTTACATCAAACTGTTTACAAAAAAATACTGCTGAAAAATTAAAGCTAACGTAAAATTATTATTTCTATCAAAATAATGACATACAGTGTATATAGTGAAACAGTGGATAGTCTACAACGTGCCACATTCTCTAAATACACCTCCACGGTCTCCTGACATCAACCCGATTGAGAATCTTTGAAGCGAATTAGACAAACGGATTAAAAAACATCACATTTCAAGTAAACAATTTAAAGAAATACTACTGCGATAATGGGATAATATCGAGCCTAATTATACCCAAAATCTAGTTCCTTCAATGAAGAGAAGATTTACTGAAATCATAAAAAGGAAAAGAGGCCCTACGTAGTATATATATATATATATATATATATATATATATATATATATATATATATATATATATATATATATATATATATATATATATGTATTGTGCCAATATTTTTGTCCACTTATTCTGAAAGGTTGAATCTAATTTCTGTATATTTTTTGTTCTGCTTAAAAAGCTTTAATTTATTAAAATAAATGGATGGGTATATAATACACAAAAATATAATATGAAGTTACTTGAGCTTATTTTGGAGAGAATAATATAATTTTCATATAAAATACATAGTGTGCCAATACTTTTATCCTCCGCTGTATATTTAAGAAGAAAAAATAAATATATAATATTGAAAATAATAAAATTGTAAATTGTAAAATTGTTGATTGATTTGAAAATATATTTTCCTGTCAAAAATTGTAGTAATTACTCTAACTATTCCTTTGTCCATACAGATTTTCTGTATTTCTCCCTTCTTTTCCGTACTCTTATCAACACCATCCAGCAACACTCATACCTGCTAACATGGCAATATTAGATGTATTCATGAAACTGCAATTACACAGTTAACAATAGGTACTTCAAAAATAAAATGTTTTTAACGTTTTTAAAAAACCGTCTTTACTGAACTCGCCAAAAATGTCGAATGAAACTAACGCAAACTTAGGGACAGGAAGGAAGCATGCCTCTTACCCGTTGCTAGAATGCATGCGCTAATGCATACAGAGTGGCAAGTTGAAAGGCACGTCAAAACGCATGTTGAACGCAACAGTTGAACAAGTGTGGAGATACCAATACCTCCCATCTTTCATCAAGGGTAGCGTCTGACCGCATATAGGTCGTCAAACTGTGCAGTTATTACAAGTCTATACAATTGGCCGAGGTCTCCAGATTTATCGTCGATTGTACGTATGACTAGCAAAGTTTAAGCGAATTTAAAGTATGTATACCAGGCCTTGATATACATTGTCATAAGAAGACACAGATTATCTAATTCGGGGCAAGCTTCACATATGAGGTGTATACATAAAGTACGGAGACTGCTGGAGTAGCGTTCCATCTGGAAACACTGTTGGCTTTCCCTTTGAGGGGGTAGCAGGCCAACATCTAATATGCCTTCAGTGCGAATTTGAACTCTCTAAAATCACTTAGTGGTCCATAGCAATTATTTTCGTGAACCGGATTTTATAGTGCATTCTGAATTGAGTGAATTTGGAGCAACGGTGCGCTATCAAGTTTAGTTTCAGATTTGGGCACAGTGCGACGGAAACTTTTGCAAAACACAACAGGCCTATGGAAACAGTGTTTTGTCAAACGCTCAGATTTTCAGGTGGTTCTCGGCATTTTCAAAAGGCCGAGACTCGATTGAGGATGAACCTTGCAACGGAAAGCCTTCAACGGAACTGAAGATGAAAATGTCCACATAATCCCAGATCTTGTGCGCTCTCATCGATTGACGATCACAATGATCAAGAACAAGTTGAATCTGCCTTACCTGGTTCCGAAAAACATTTCGCAGAATCAAAAGAACAACAGGAGGGAACATGCCTTGACTTTTTTGGGTGAATTGAAATTGATCCTAAGAGACCCTTGAATAACGCTCAGAGAATGCCTTAAACCACCTGAAAACCTGGGCCCTTGACAAAACGCTGTTACCATAGACCCTTGGGTGAGCGGCCCAGTTTACGACGCTCATCCGTAAAACTGGTGTTCAACTACCTTATCCCAGACACCTATGGGTAATGGGTGTTAGCATCAGAAATCAGTAAAGTACAGTTCTTGCTACAGCGGCTTGCTCTGTGGCCCATCCAACGATGATAAGGGAACTTATCTAACATACCGCGTTACCACGGGTAACATTTCCCCATAACTCCCCCTCTCACAGTACCGTGGGGAAATGGCTTTCGGCGTGACTAGATAGTCGGTCCGGGGGCTAGGCTGTAGCAGAAAGACATAAGCCAGCTGTTAGCCAGCAAAGATGTTTCTATAGGCCAGTTGAAGTTTTACAAAAGTTTCCGTTGCACTGCACCGAAGTCTGAAATAATACTTGAACCCCTCCAAAACGGAAGCCAACAGTATTGCATCCTACATAAATATAATGTATATATATTTTGTTTTTTTTTTTTTGATGCCGTATATAGGCCATTAACAACGCCCGAAAAATGTTTATCAACTCGGTGCGATCTTTTTTCCTTTTTTTCCGACCGGACACGGGAGTCGAACCTGCTGTATAATCTAGAATACATAAAATACGGAAACACACGATCACAGGAAAGTTTTCTTAAACGTAACTTTTCAGATACGCAATCAAGTTGCACAATAAATATCACCGAGAAAAATAAGTGCAAATGTAATATTACTATTAATATTACTTAATTATGCAAATTTTACTGGATGTTTTACTTCAAAGAAAAAAAATAATTTATATTAATTTTAGGGTTTTTTTACCTATTACTCTTTCGAATTTTCTCGATTTTTATGAACCAAACACTCACGTGACAAAACAACAAGCTTATACGTACGCTGGGCTGGTGTCAGGATGCATTTTTATTCAGACAATGTTGATGCATCATTATTTATTTTACGCTTATCATTTAGGACAAAAGATTCGAAGTGCTACATCTTCATTAGTATACCGCAAAGCAATAAAACTGAGTAGATCGGCACTGGCGGAAACGACTATAGGTCAAATGGTGAATTTAATTTCTAATGATGTAGCACGATTTGAACTGTGTACCGCAAATCTGCACGATTTATGGATGGGGCCTATTGAGCTGGTCGTTGTCTTGATTTTATTGTATCAATACGTCGGATGTTCTGCATTACCCGGAGCAGGACTCTTACTAAGTTTTATACCATTCCAAAGTAAGTAAAAACAACATATTTCTTCAAAATGATTTTAAATCTTTCTTTTGCAACAAAATGAATTCTTTAACTCAGAGAAATTATCCACAAATGTAGTTCCCTGCAAAAGTTTCTGCAATCCTGATGGTGACATTTCTAAATATTACCATTGTAAAATATGGCATTTTGGTAATAAATCGTATCGACACAGTTCTATCGATAAATTACTGCCAACTAGTTTTAATTTACATAGCAATTTCATTAACCAATCTTAGGAAATAAAATTAATTGGGTTGCTATTTATGTGTTTATGAATATTTATCATTGATAATGCTTTTATTGTTTTTCAAAATATTCTCCGCGATGATCGATATACTTTTGTATACGCTTGGATCAATTTTCATAGCATTTTTTCCTTTACGATTGAAGTATATCGTCCGATGTGTGAGAGCTCGCATTGTCATGGAGAAGAATGATCCTGCGGCGCTTGTTATTTTTTTCTTATTTCTTCAAAGACTTCTGGCAAACAAATGGTTGTGTACCATTCAGAATTGACCGTTCTACAAATCTCTAGTGGCACTGTAGCTACATGCCCATTTATCAAAAAAAAACAGACGACCATTTGCTTCGAAGTGCTTCTTGCGAGAACAAGTGGTTGTGTACCATTCAGAACTGACTGTTCTGCGATTCTCTAGTGACATTGTAGCCACATGCCCATTTATCCAAAAAAAAAAACAAATCCCTAAACAAATTTGCTTCGAAGTGCTTCTTGCGCGAACACCTTTTGTTGAGTTTGGCTCATTTTGAAAGACCCGTACACTTGACTGCTGTTTACTTTCGGGTTCATATGCATAGATCTAAGATTTGTCACCTGTGTAAATATTATTCACGGCTTCTGACGCACCACGATTGTATTTTTTCAGCGTTTCTTTGCACCAATCGATGCAGGCCTTTTTTGAGCGATTGTTAATTTATGCAGAATCCAGCTCGCACAAATCTTTTTCACGGCTAAATGTTCATGTTAAATATTGGGTATGCTTGCCATACTAATGCCCAGGAATGCCTCAATCTCACAGTATATCACATGTCGTATGTCGCTGTTTTCTAGCACAAAAACCGATTTTGGACGACCTTCTTTAAATTCGTCCGTGAACGAACTAGTTCACTACTATACTATAGAACTATCAATACTATATTCACTTACTATATATAGTAAAACTACTATATATCACTAAACTAGTAATATATAGTAGTTTTAGATGGTGTTTCATTGCCAAAAGTCGTAGTGAGTTGGTAGATGCACTGTTGTTAAGATAATCCATGTCGAAAGTCGTAATATATCATCGCACAAAAATTCTCACGAGTTAATTCCATTTTTTGACTGAGATGAAATTTTGATGTCACTAAACAAGACAAAAAGTTCTGAGTACGTATGCAATAAAAAATGTCAAACTTTACGATATATATATTAGATGGCGCCTTAATTCCGGATACATAAATAACATCCTCGTACCATTCCAGAACATCTATACCACCATTGTTGCCAATTCCGGATGCATAAATATCAACCCTAATATGATTAAGCAATACTGCATAAAACGACTAAATTTGACTTTTGGTGATAACAAACCACCTAGTTTAACTATAACAAACTTTTGTTATCAGTGGATTCTGTACAATTTGACAGTTCAAAGAAGCGCTCCCTCCGTTGGTACTCGAACGAGGCTCGTTGGAAAAGTGTTTACCCTGATAAAAAAACACCATTTTTGAGTTTTTTTTTACATTTTTCGACATAGGCACGACAATTCAATATATTTACAGATATCTGCCCACTATTTAGACTACTGCTTAATTTCTGAAGAACAGGAATAATCCTTTAAAGTCTAACTATTTTTGTATGTCTGTCGAGGTTAGATCCAAAACTTCGGAAAATTGATTTGTTTTACTCGATCGTCACAACCACGCAACTAAATACTTCAGCTACCTACTACCTACTACTCATACTAGACAAATATCGCAGCCATTTAGTCATACTAGCACCATCTCTGTGTTAGGTCGAAAACACTTTGAGCGACATTATCACTGGCGATGAAATTTGGGTATATTCGTATGAGCCCAAAATAAAACAATTCACTGTTTAGATGTTCCGAAGTGATCAAAACCAATAAAAGGTGTACGTTTGTGCAGTTTTTGTAAAAAATTACAGCGGTTTTTGGTTTTTCTGGTCATGTAGCTACTGCGACTTTAAAGAGTCTTAGGACTATTAATGCTGTTTGATAATGATAATACAATATATTGTATGACGAAAATAATCAATGAATTTCGTAGAAAGAATTGAAATCCTTAACAATGGACACCCTTAGACGATCCATAGCCATTCTTAAAAATAGACATTTTGAAGAGGATATATCCGAATTAATCTCTCCTATTATACAGTCCTGATTTATTGCCTTGTGATTTCCCGTTTGGTCCCAAATATCAGAAATAATTTACAAGACTATGGAATTTTTTTAGTTGAATTAAATTTTTGTATTAAAATTAAACTACGTAATAATCAATTCTTCTATTGGAAGCTTTGGTGTGAAATACTAAACTTGAAGAGATTTACCACTAAACACCAAATCACTTTTTTTTAACTTGCTCTACGCACGTTTCGCTCATCAGCATGATTAGATCATCAAGTTAGCATCAGGATGAGATTAAATCATCTCCTGATAATGCTAACATGGTTAGCGAAATGTGCATCGAGCAGTTAAAAAAAAGTGATTTGGTGTTTAGTAGTAAATCTCTTCAAATTTAGTATTTAATAATGCTATGTAAATAAGATTGCCAAAATCGCCACCTCTGAATGGCATAAATAACGGGTGGGGCAAATGTTACACCATTTTACCTAATAATTTTGAATACTACCATTTTGCTTTGGCGTAATTTTTTTTCGTAATATTTATGACAGTTTAGGTTATTTGCTGTTCTGTAAATAGAAGAACAAGTTTTATTATGGATAATTATACGCTAAAAGAACTGTTTGCAATTCAATTATTGCAACTCAACGTAAATTTTAGCGAAAGTATCCTAATCATCCCGCGCTTCACAAAATCACAATTTATCGTTTATTCATACAATTTTATGAATTCTGAACATTTGGGGATAGACCTCATATCAGAGGTTCAAAAATGGAGTTAAGCGCTGAAAATGTTGCACGTAAGGAGGAGTCTCCAGAAACGTCTATTCGATGACGTGATGTACAATCCGAATTAATCTACGCGGTTTACGCTAAATATTGAGAAGTGACTTGCACATGTTTCCATATAAGATTTAAATTTCTCAAGACCTACAAACAATAATAAGCGGTTAGAATTCAAAAAAAGTTTTAGGGTTAGAATTGGATCTACAATTTTATAGCGATTGGATCTACAATTTTATCGTGGGTTCCGAACCACGGTCCTCGACTACTGAAAACTCCAGTTAGCATCCTCCTCGAGCTATCGACCCTAGGTTTGGACTTAACCATAAGTCTCTCGAGAAGCCTACCGACTATAATATCCTAATGCCATCAGATCTCCTGATTTGACGACTCCGGATTATTTTTTATTTGAATTTTTGAAGAAAAAGGTTTACATAAAAAAGCCCCAAACCATACAGCAACTCAATTATCACTTCCGTGCTGAAATCGCTACATTAACACCAGATATGGTGACAAAAGTTATGGAAAATGTGTAAAAAAGGACAGAAAGTTGCATTGCTGCACATTTGGCTCACATTTGATTTACATGCTTTTCTAAAATTAATTAACACATTTTAACCCTCAAGAGAAGCACTATAGCGGCTCCCGATTCAGGAGCACATGTATGTCAGTATGTCTTTGATTATTATCTTTTGATTAAATTATCCAATTTTTTTTTTAATTTAAACCTCATCAGTATAGAAAAAGAATATATTTAAAGAATGTTCCAAAAAATAATAGTATTCCTAATACCATCGAAAAAATCAGCACAAATTTTAAAAAAATGTTAAAATGAGGTGTTCTATTCAAACTATCATATCTGGGCGAAATTAATAGATAAAAACTTTCATCCAACGGCATTTAAAAGGGGACTTAATGTACTTTCAGATACTTATTACTTAAATCACGCGAAGTACAATTAGAGGCGTTTGTTGTTGTTAGATTTCCTTTGCGCCCATACTAATTTCATTATTTCGCTATGGGCTTTTTCCTTTCGTTAGACCAAGTTATTCCAGCCTTCCTACATTTTTCCCTCTGGCCCGCCTTCCAAACATCAACCTTGTGTCTGAAACAGACTCTATCCTGAATTTCACTTTGTGTAATATTTGCTGATCTTAGGTCCTCTTTAATTGCAGCAATCAATTTAATTATTTCTACTTTAGCTCTTCTCCTATTTTCATAAAATTCGACTATTTGTCTAGTTAGCCTACTCGGATTCATCCGTTTAATGTGTCCGTAAAACTTAAGTCTTCTTATTCTCATATCGCTATGTATATCTGTGTATTGTTTGATTTCTTGGTTTTCTCGAAGTCGGTACGTTGTGCTATTTATTTGTTTGGGGCCTAAGATTTTTCTTTCCTTCTTTTCAATGTCCTCGATGTCTCTCTTTCTATTCAAAATGAGCGTTTCTGCCCCATATAGACATTCTGGCTTAATAACTATGTTGTAATGTCTCAGTTTTGTGTTTTTAGAAATGCATTTTTTGTTGTAAATATTTTGTGTAAGTTTCAATGCCGTTTCCATTTTTTGACATCTACCCTTATTGGCCGTTTTTTCCAACCCACTTTCCATGATTATTTCACCCAAATATTTGAATTGAGAGACTCTTCTGATGTTACCATATTTTGTTTTTAGAAATGGTGTTCTTAGTCTGTTGCAGGTCAGGTATTGTGTCTTTTCAAAGGAAATTTCGAGTCCTACCTTTTCTGCTGTTTCTTTTAGGATTTCAATCTGTTTCTGTGCCGTTAATACATCTTGAACCAAAATTGCTAGATCATCAGCAAACGCCAGACAATCAATTTTGATGTTGATTCTCACCAGTTTAATGGGCTGGTCAATATTCAGGGCCGACTTTTTTTCACTCCACTCCTGTATTACTTTTTCTAGAACACAGTTAAATAAAAGTGACGAGAGTCCATCCCCTTGTCTCACCCCAGTTTTAATTTCGAAGGGCTCTGAGATGTCACCCATGAATTTAACTTTTGACCTTGTGTTAATTAAAGTTGCTTTAATAATTGCCAGCGTTTACAGATCTAGTCCTTGTTCTTTCAAGATTCGGAATAAAGATTCGCGGTCAATAGAATCATATGCTTTTTTGAAATCCACAAATATACAGACTAGATTTTTATTGTCCAGTTTTTGATGTCTTAGGATCAACTTTAGAATCAGGATCTGTTCAGGGCAGGATCTGCCGGGTCGAAAACCTGCTTGATATTCACCAATTTTAGGTTCTAACTGTCCCTGCGCTCTGTCTAGTAGACATTGAGATAGAATCTTGTAACAAACTGGGAGAATAGATATCCCTCTATAGTTGTTTACATCCGTTCTATCTCCTTTCTTGTGTAGTGGATGGATTAGAGCATCTTTCCAATCTTCCGGAATCCGTTACGTTTGCCAAACTTCTTATAGAATTTTGGTTATTTCCTTGATTGTACCTGGACCAGCGGATTTCAAAAGTTCAGCAATAATTCCATCTTTACCAGAGGCTTTGTTATTTTTAAGCCGCTTGATTTGCCTAATTATTTCACTTCCATTCGGTGGTAATGAATCAGAGTTTGTTTGTTTAGGGTTTAGTGTTGGTAATTTGTTTAAGGGCTCAGGACAGTTTAGTTTTTGTTGAAAATATTTCGCAAGTTCTTTGCAATTGTCTGGGTTATTTAGAGCTAATTGTCCGTTTTCCTTTTGGAATCAAAGACTTTGCGGTTGATAGCATGTTAATTTAGTTTTAAATGTTTTGTAAAAGTTTCAAGTGTTATTTTTTGGAAATCTTTTTCTATTTCATTAAGTTAATTGTTTTCATATTTTCTTTTAGTTTGTCTAATTAGCTTCGATGTTTCTTTTCTTACTTCCAAAAAGATGTTATAGTTTATTGCTGTTTTTTGACTGTTCCAATCTTTGAATGCTTTACTTCGGCTTAATACTGCTTGCTCGCAAACTTCATCCAACCACGGATGTTTTCTACGTTTTTGTAAAGGGACCAACTTTAAGGCTGTTTTAATAATTTTTTGGTTCAATTCTTTCCAGTTCTATGCTGGTTGTTCATCAAGCTCTTCTGTAAAGGCTGGTTTTATTTTCGTTGAGTCGAACTTTGGTATTAACAATCTCTTTTGAATAAGTTTTTGAGGTTTTAAGCTAAGTTTGATTGTAGTCAAGTAGTGATCCATATCTATGTTAGCTATTTTTGCTAATTTAGCTTTATTTTGAAAAATATATTTATTTTAGTAAAGTTCACTGATTTTAAAATAATAATGCTTAGTTGACCATATGAGGTCATTATTTTGTTATTAATACAAACACTTAAATAACGCTTAATAATGCTTCATACTCATATAACACTTCTACTTCAGACGCACAGCCAGTACGAGAACGCGTATTCATTTTGAGCTAAATAGAAAATGAAAGAAACTGTTAATAAATATTAAAAAAAATTAAAATCAAAGTTGTTAATAAAAATACTATAGAAAATATAATATTTATGATTTACTTACCACAAACTGTCAAGATGGAAAAAAACACACTATTTATGCAAAAAGGTTATTTCAATAAATTAACAAAACATCATAGACTGACTACGGTCGCTTATATTTTTGTTAGTATTCACATCTTAAGATCGCTATGGTTGGGGATCTGTAGTGGGAATAGTAAAACATGTTCCCTCACTCAAAGGCATCCCCTCAACGTGGCTATTTATAAGAGAAAACACTTTAAATTCACTACTGGGTATCCCCTATCCAGTAGTTCTCTTTAAAGACGACATAAAAATAGAGAAAAAATGATATCTTGTTTTTTTAAGTTATAAATAATTAAAAGTGTAGCGAGATATGCCCGTATACCGTGGATAGAGTGCAGAATACGAAGTGTGTAAATAAAATAATGAGATTTGTCGATCGATCGATCGAGTCGATCTGGCAAAATTGTTGAATTCCCCTTTGGATGAGAGGCAGGCCAACATCTGAAACGTATTTAGTACCAGTTTGAACTCCCTAGAATCACTTAATGAACCGTAGCAAATATTTTCGTAAACTGGATTTTGAAGCACGTTCTGAAAATGAGTAGCAACTATCAAGTTTGGTTTCAGACTTGGGTATTTTCAATCGGCCTCAAAAAGTCAAGACATGTTTCTCTTCTGTTGTTCTTTTGATCTTGCGAAAAGTTTTATGGAACTACATTCACGCAGATTTTCTTCATCTCCAGTAGGTCAAAATCTGATGAACGGTGGTATGAGTCAAATTCAACTCTTCCCCGATCATTCTGAACTGCCTACCAGAATACATAAAACTACCGACCAGAATACACAAAATCCCAGATTATGTGAACACTTTCATCATTTCTCACAGTTCAAAGCCTTACGCTGTGGGGTTCATCTTCAATCGAATCGGGGTCTTCTGAGAATACCTTATATCACATGAAAATCTGGGCACTTGACAAAACACTGTTTCCGTCGGCCGGTTAAAGTTTTGCAAAAGTTTCCATCGTACTGTACCCAAGTCTAAAATAAAACTTGATAGCGCACCGTTGTTCAAAATTGTTGTCACTCATTTTCCCAACGCACTAGAAAAATCCGGTTCACGATAAGAATTGCTAACGCATCAGCCTGGCTCCTTCAAAGAGGAAGCCAACAGTGTTGCCCGATCGGATGTTAGGCCACAAGTGCGATCTATAATTGCACTTTGTAACTTTTATAGAAAAATTGGCAAGCTATGATGCATAATTTACAGTTATATGCTACACAAAATATATTTGTACATCCAAAACATTACGAAGTAATAATAAAATAACTTCTTATCCTTTTATTTAGTGTGGATGGGTAAAAAGACTTCAATGTATAGGCTAAAGACAGCAATTAAGACTGATGAGCGAATACGAATAATGAATGAAATTATTACTGGTATGCAAGTTATCAAGATGTATACCTGGGAAAAGCCCTTTTCCAAATTAGTTAAAATAATTCGAATGTAAGTACACATACTTGAAGACATATTCTATTTGATTTTGTTTTGGTAAGAGAAGAAAAGAGATTTCGACATTTAATGAAATATAATACTAATTCTTCAACACTGACTCCACCGTTATAGCCAATCGAGTTTTGCATTTCTGAAGCCAAAAAAGTCCGGATCATATGGTAATAATGATCAGAATTAACAGTCTGAGCGCGACCACGGTTATTCTAACAAAAATAGGAGCCGATAATTCCTGCGCTTGATATGGCAGCCCTAACAACAACCTTAGGCAAGTCTAATGGTTTCTGGGCACAGCGGATTGTCGGGAGCCCAACATCTGCAGTTTTGTATATTCACGTGGCCTTTGATGTACTTCATAAGAAAACCATATGTTATCGAAGCTCCTAAAACGATTTTTCATTGTCCTGCAGAATTCGACTCATTTATCTGGATCATCCGGCTTCATCTCTTGCATAATAACAATTTTGTAGGGGTGGAAATGTAAATATTTGTGAATAATGCGATGACTCATGGATCTGTGCAAAAATAGAAAAGCTGCGCGGAGTTGTATATCGTTTCTAACAGACTGGAGAACGCGATCAACATTCGTGCTCGTTATTGATGATATATATATATATATATATATATATATATATATATATATATATATATATATATATATATATATATATATATATATATATATATATATATATATATATATATATACTTTTGATATAAATCATTAATGATTTATATCAAAAAAGCTTCTATATTATATGACATACGTTAAATTTAATATCACTTCTGTTTTAGGAGGGAAATCGCTCAAATTAAAAACAATTTGTTCCTACGTGGTATAATGATGGCTTTCAATGTATTCCTAACCAGAGCAATTATAGCGTCATGTATCCTCACATTCGTAATGACAGGAAACACTCTCAATGCCAAATATGTATATGTCGTATCACTGTTTTTTGAAATATTGCGACAGTCTATCAATCAAGGTTTCACCCTCGGCGTAGCCCAAATAGCTGAAGCCAGTATATCAGTAAAAAGAATCAAAGAATTTTTGATGTTAGATGAATTAAAATCAAACCCTGAATATCTTAATGGGTTGCCCATGAGATTGGATGATGTTAACAAAGAACATTCACTGCAGCAACAATCAGCATATATTGACTTAAAAGATCTGTACGTTAAATGGATGGTATCAGACACTGAATTCGCATTGAAAAACATAAATGTTAATGTAAAAAGTGGAGAACTAGCAACCATAATTGGTAAAGTTGGCAGTGGTAAGTCAACATTAATTCAAGCGATATTAAAGGAGTTATCAGTCATGTCTGGTTCTGAAACCGTTAATGGAATAATATCGTATGCATCTCAAGATTCTTGGCTTTTTATGGCCAGCATGAGACAGAACATCACGTTCGGGCAACAATACGACCCGGAAAGATATAACGAAGTCATAAGAGTTTGCGCTCTTCAGCGAGATTTAACTTTGTTTCCATATGGTGATCGCACTTTAGTGGGAGAACGTGGAATATCTTTAAGTGGCGGACAAAAAGCTAGAATTAATCTAGCTAGAGCGATATATAAAGAAGCAGATATATATTTATTGGACGATCCTCTTTCAGCTGTCGATACTCAAGTTGGAAGGCATATCTTCAATGAATGTATAACTGGATTTCTAAAAAATAAATGCGTTGTTTTGGTCACACACCAGCTACAGTATTTGAAAAACTGCAAGAAAATCTATATTCTTAATAACGGAACAGTAGAAAAGTCTGGTAGTTATCAGGAATTTGAAAATTCCGGTCAAGAGTTTAACAACATTATCGAAGAACTAAAATCTGACGGCAAAACAGTTGAAAATGATATTGACGATTTTGAACTGAAAGGAGAGAAAATGGAAAAGCACTTAAATTACTTAAATGACGGCAAAACGGACAGTCCGATAATTGAAAAGGAGGGAAAAGTTGAAGGAAAAGTTACATGGGCTGTACATAGATCATATTTTCTAGCTGGAGGTCATTGGAGCAAAATAGTGTCGCTTTTTATACTATTTGTATTTTCCCAAGCTTTAGCCAGTGGAACAGATTATTTCTTAAGTATTTGGTAAGTGCTAAAAATTTAAGTTAATAAATATTGTTTGTTTTAATAACCCATGAACTAATAAGTTGTTCGGAAAGCTTTTTTATTATTTATACCAAATTTCACCTAAACGTATACCAATATTTTCTATATAAACGGTCTTTCAAATAGAGTTTTTTTAATTCTTGAATAAAACACAGAATTTGCTTTTTTTTTACAAAAACTTTTTATTGATACTTTTTACAAAAACTTTTTATTGATAATTGAAGCATAGTGTCTGACATTTAAACACGAAAGACAATATCTGCTAAATGACCATCTCATGCAGCTCCACAGACGTCCAGCCTTTTGTCAAAATTTTGACAAAACGAATAACTCGAATAATTTCATCCTTTAGTTCAGGAAGTGATTGTGGATTGTTCTTATAAACCTGGCTTTTACGTAACCCCACATGATCTTGATAACCCATTAACATCACCGTTTCTTACAATAACCCGTTCAGGAATTTTTTCTCTCAATAAATTGTTTCATTAGCAGAATGAAGTATAGCGCCATCCTGTTGAAACTACATATCCTCCAGATCAACATTATTCAATTCAGCCTACAAAAATCCAGTTATCATCTCACGATATCGAATACCATTCACAGTGACAGCTTCACCAGCAACATTTTCAAAGAAATATGACCCAATTACACCTCCTGACCATAAGTACACCAAACAGACTCGTTTGACTCGTGACTCGTTTATGTTTCGCAAAGGTTTCTCATGAATATATCGTGGACTTTCCTCGCCCACCAGTCTAGCCACCAATTTCAAAATGTGCTTCATTTTGAGAAAAATCATCTATTTGTTTCAATTGACAAATGCTCGACGTTTTGAATGATCCAGTGGCTTTAGTACCTGTCTTATTTGAACCTTATACGCCCTCAGAGCTAAATCCGTTCATAAAATCCGCCATGTTGTGGATTCACTGAGTTCAAATTGCTTTGAACGTCGAGTAATGGAAATTTCGGGGTCTTCAGTAACACTTTCACTTACCAAATCAATATACTCTTGTGAACGTCCACTACGACTACATATTACTCCTCCTTTACCTTCTACCGAACCAGTTTCTTGCAATTTTTGAACAATTCAATTGATAGTGCTTTCTGATGGACGATTGTGCAAACTGTAAATATCACGCAATTTTCTAAAAACATTTTTCACTGAACGTCCATTTTCATAAAATATTTAGTTGTATTTGTAATTGTATAATGTAATTAGTATTAAGTTGGCGCGTTGTTGTTTTGTGCACGCCTCTATTTTTATAAATGGCATACTTCACAACATATCAATCAAACTTTTTCAACATATAAATATTACATACTTCTGAAATAAGACTAGACCTAGGCAAATTCACAACGCTATCTGTGCTTTATTCCAGAATTTAAAAAACCACTCAATTTGAAAGACTCATTAATATAGAACAAAATGCAGTAACCGGTGACAAAATCGGTGACAAAAATGTTTGTAACCGAGCAATATTGTGATGTAAGATCCAAGCATTTTCTAACCTAAAAATGAATGAACATAAACCAACTGATATTCCAATATCAGAAAATAAAAGATATCGGAAAATACTTGCAGAGTTTTGGCATTTTTGATCAAATATTCCGAAACAGAAAATTTATTAGGTTCTTAACATAATTCTCAGCCCCTACGTTTCATCAGTTGCAGCACTTATTCGAATCAGCATTTTTTCCAACCATATAGTTATTTGAAAGCGCCAGGAAATTAATTATGCGGCTTTTGGAGATATGCTGCTTCGTACAATAGTTGTTACAAATAGATCCAGAAATTTCCAACTGGAAATTTTGACTTAAATAATGCAGGATGCACGGGGTAAAAAGTGGAGGAATAAGAATTGAAATCCTTAGGAAGGGACTCGAAGTACCACCGCAAGCCATTGCTAAACATTTACGCAGGCTAAGGAAAATGCAAAGGGAGAGTTATTGGGAGATACCCTATGAACTCACAGCTGACAATAAGAATGGACGCTTTGATGGTGTTGTGTCATGACTTTACAGATTCAAGAAAAAGAACTTCCTGCATAAAATTGTGACCTGTGGCGAAAAGTGGATCCTCTATAATAAGCCAAAGAGACGAAAATCGTGGGTGAATCCTAGTGAACCATCAACCAATACCGCAAAACCAAAAATCCATTCCAAAAAGGTGTTACAGTGGACGTCGTGCATTATGAGTTGATCTGATCAACCGGCCACTGCGAACTGTTATCATGAGCAACTGATTTGTATTGGTGACTCTCTGAAGAAGAGACATAATTTGAACAAAAGCAAAAAGAACTCTGCCTACAATCACCGATTTGGGCTGAAAGAAGTTAAACCGCCTAGGGTATTCTCCAAAGTTGAACTCTTCGGACTTTTATCTCCTCCGATCCCTACACATATACCCGGTTGATAACGCTTTCATATTTGTTGAAGAAGTCGACTTTGTCATATCAAAACCAATTAACTTTTCAATCTGAAATTCAATAGTTGCTTAAAAGATGATGAAACTGAGGAAGAATCAAGTTCAGTAAGAACTGAAGTAAACGAGTCGGAAGAATCAAGTAAACGATAAAAAGTATCAAAGATAATCAAAAAGGCCGAACATTAAGTTGGGGACCTAATATAATTAATACACAGTGTATAAGAGAATGTACTTTCGTATATTTACAAAACCTTATTTTTACAAAAAAAAATTACAAAATCAACTATTATTTACATCATTCTAAAGAAAAAAGTTCCTTACAACTAGAGCCAAAAAACTAAAGGTTCTCAAGAAAAAGAAATGCAAGTTATTAAATCACCAATCGAAAAGTTAAGAATACACATTTTAAGCAAATATGTGAAAAAGCACATTTGGAAAATATTAGTTGGTTATTATTTAACGAAAAAACTACAAATAAACTAACAAACATTGTTAAAACATTTTTTAGAATTAAGAATCATGTCCTACGTCAGTCCTGAGGGATGTGGTAAAGTCGCAATATCCCCACGACAAAGATTATTATTTTAAAATTGCAAGAAAAATTATTTCAGTTTTTCAGCGCGTGCATTTAAGTTCGAATTATAACCAAAAATATATTCCTTTCATGAATATCAGGATATGCTTCTTATTTACGGAGAACCTCTCCAAAATTCCAAAGGAGCTAAGTATTTACAGGCAACTATACCACGAAAGGCCGCTTCCAGCTCGGCAAACATTTGTCCAAGTTTCTCAAAGACTTCTAGATGCAGATAATCTGGTTCCAAAAGTTCAAGAATGTGAGTGGCAGCGAAAAATCGTCCCTGAAGTCAAAGAACAAATTTTACATCTTATTTAAGAGAATTCTACTCAAAGTGTTGCGCGACAAATTGAAGTTCCCATTCCCATTGGATTTTACATAGAACACTAAAAGAGCAAATATTTTAGCCTTGTCATATACAAAGGATACAAGCACTATCACCCGCTAATCTTTCACACAGCCAACAATATTGAGAATGATTATTAGCCAAAACCAAAGAAATCAAAAATTTTTATTAATACTACATGACCCGGTGAACTTCGTATCACCTACAATTTATTTGATTATAACTTTTGATCAGCGATTATCAATTCTAATCAACCTTCCAATTCATTGAGACTACTGGCATCGTGTACGGTTGGAATTTCATTAGGTTATTAAATGAAACTTGCTTGTAATTCAAATGAATTCAATGTCTTTGAATTCTTTCAATTTCTTTTTATTTACATGAAAGATACATACAGTTATTCAATGTAAAGCTTTCTGATAAACTACGTTTTTTGTTTTGTTTTCCGATGCGTAAATATACAAAGATGATGGCTTTTCGAAACGCGAACAGGCGACATATAGTTGTCCATACGCAAACACAGAAACTCGCGAGTTAATTCCGCAAAACTTCTATCGACGGGCCTTGTAATTTGTTTATGGTCATCGCAAAGGCCAGACGCACAGGGAATTGCAGCCGCTTAAAATCAAATGGCAAGTCCGTTGGAATCATCGCGATACGCGGAATCATCCTCTCCTTTGTATTTTCCCTTGATGACCGTTGC